>JZKD02S1944429.1:20731-31545 GCA_000966675.3 Picea glauca | reverse complement strand
CACAATGATCTCAATCTTGGGATTATTCCCATAGGATCCACTAATAGTTGTTACCAAATTCTCCCAAGAATATTGCATACTAATGAGGAAAGCAATACGTTGATCCTTTGAAATACACTAATCTGCAATGGAAGCTAATTGTCTCATCAATGCATTAAACTCAATAATAAATAAATCAATAATTATTAATTATTAATGAAGAAATACCTCATAATGAAGGGTCACATCTCTTAATGAAAGGGCACCCCTATGTGGGTATATATACGACCCACATTCTCATTGTAAATATCTCATATTTTACTCGTATTTTGGATATTTAGGGTACGAACCGAGTTGGTTCACCACATTTGGTATTAGAGCTAGTATGATCCTAGCCTTTGGTTACCAGACCAGTGGTCAAAATTTTGTTGTCCTTAACAATGTCACTACATGACTTTGGCCATTTAAAAAAAAAAAACCACGAATAAATAATCGTTTTGTTGCAAGCTTGAAGAAATTAGAATTTCCATGTCATTCCGCTGCAAAAATTCGAAAAAAACCAACAATCAAAGAAAGTATCAATAAAAAAAATAATTTATTTTTTTAGAAGCATCGTACCATATTTTTTGTCTGTACATATGTACAATATAGATTCCAATCAATTTAAGATTGCATTTGTACTTTTCCATTCATACACCCATGTGATATCACTGCCAATCAAATAAAAATTACACTTGTACACTGAATTAATTGCAGAATTCCATACAACAACCAATTTTATCAACCATCGATATTTTCGTACAGTCTGCGGTGCCCGTACAACCTTGTAGCATCAGTGCAGTCATACAATAGTACAATATGACACATTCATACCTTATCATACCATCCATAGTGCATTTCCACTGTATTTCCATCCGTACAATTCAGTACGATCATAGCACACATCAACAGAGTCAAAATTCAAAATGACTATACAATCGCATCTGTACAGTCGTTGGTTAACTTCAATTGGTAGTCGTCGGTTTATATTTAAAAAGACTACCAATTAGTAAAAATAAATTAAATAAACTGGAAATCCTAACACAAGGTTGATAAAGGGGCTATTATAATACATATTATAATAACTAAATTTATCCAAGGTCGTCCTAAGTGAATATAAGGGTATTTTGAAGTATAAGAAAAAATGTTAATAAATAATTTTATTAATAAATAACTTAAATAACTTATATTATATCAGAAGTACTTTACATGAAAGTATAAGGTTATAAGGAATCGATTTCAAAAGTTAAAAGGTATATATATATATATATATAAGGATTTATATATTATATATAAGTTTTTGATTAATTAAAATAAATAGACATTGAAGAAGTGTACCAATTATTATCAAAAAAGTGGGACCTTTAGACCGGGTACATCCAACTTAAATTATCGAATGGGTATATAAGATTCACAACCAAAGCATCATTTACTACAAAATTATCAATGAAAGCATAATGGAGTCTAGTAATGAGAAAGAAAGATTCCCTAAAACTTCAGGGGACTCTGCTTCAATGCTATTTAGAATAAAATGGACACTTGGAGGGAAAGATATCACTATTTATATTGCACCCACTGGATGTAATAATTATGTTAGTGCTGAATTCTCTAACCAGTTAGTGAATTCTAAATTAAATATAATGAAAAAACTAGACTTCTAGAAAGAGAAACAATATGACATAACAAATTTACAACTGAATATTGGGGATTATACCTGTGTATTGTAATTCACTGTCGGGTCTTTATGAAGTGATGAGGGTGACATACTTCTGGGTTCACTCTGGATGGAAACACTAAGGTCTTTCATCTTAAACATCGAGAAAAAGTTTTTGATGTTTCCATATAAGAAGAGGATGATGACATTTCAAGACACTACAATGAAGTGAGATTCAATAGTACTTGCATTAAAATACCTTCAAGACATTTCAAAGGTGATCCTTAAGGAAAATCAAAGGTCAATGTCAAAGATGCAAAAATAATTTGACAAAGTTATCACAGATAAAAATGAAGAAATTTCTCACCTAAAAGATGACAATAAAAAATTACTTGCACAAATCAGTAAAACAAAGACGCAATACAATAAAAAATAAGAACAAGAAAAGGAGAATCTCGAGAAGAGCCTATCGGAAAAAAATGAAGAAATTTCTCATTTGAAAAACTTTTATCAAGGGATACTAGAACAAATCATAAAGTTGAAAGAAGAGAAACTTGAAAATCCAAACATTAAAAATATCGGCAAATCAGATAATCAATAAATTGATGTCAAAAAAATCATAATCAAAACCTACTTGTGCAAATTAAGAGGCTTAATAATAATAAGAGGTCATTGGAAAACAAGTTAGAACAACTCTAGAAGGAAGCATCAAAGTTTGCAGGTGACAAAATCCAAGTTGAGGAGAAGGGAACAAATACATATCCAATTAATATCACGACTCAAGAATATTCCAACCTATTTGAAGTAAATAATTACTCATATGTTGGAGTACAAACAATGGGAATTCGAAGTATACATACTAATAAAAATTCAACAATCAACAAGGAAACACCAAGGCATGAAGAAGAAATAATATCGAAAGTAAATCAAGAGAATGCTACAAGTATAGTAAGAGAAATTTATGTTACAAAGATTCCTTATTGACATCCTAATCACAAGGGAAGGTACCTTAACTAGTTAAAATATCAATTCCACTATGAACATAGACAATTGACCTATCATTCGAAGAATGTTGATGCTAGTACAATTGAGAATTGATGTAGCCAAAGCCTGAGATTCATTCACAAGATCAAATAAATCATGAAAACAAAGGAGAATGGAAAAATAACTTTCTTTTATTCCTTCTATATCCTAACTATTACAATCGAAGTTCAATCCCTTATAACTACTATCTGGAATTTTCGAAAACAACTAATTTTAGATAAACAACTATTTTTTAGAAAAACAACTAAATTTATAAAATTCTAGCATGACTCTAAAAATGACCACTAACTATGAGATAACTAGCATGACACTATTTTTCAACTCTCTTTTCTGATTAAGATCATAAACTAAGAGATAACTGATAATTGAAAAATAAAAAATTCTCGTAGAAACACTAAAACCCCAATTTGAGGCCTTATGTGAAAGAATTTGGAAAAAGTGTCGAAAGGATGTCTAATCACATAGATCTGATTGACACGGTAATTAAATCTTTGAAACACAACTCACTGTAAAATTTCATCCCAAACGGATAACCGAGTCAAAAGTTATGACCCTCGGAATATCCCCGAAAAATCCCTGCATCAAGAACACATTATTCTGGGAATCATATAAGCACAACATTCCACAAAGGATCAATTTAGGATGGTCAGATCCTTTTATGGTTCAAAAATTATGCTAAACACTTATAAGTTCATATCGTCTTGTATCATCAACCATAACAACCTCATAAACCAAGAACTGGGTGAAGGCATTACAAGTTAGAGAAAAAACATAAGGCTTTTACATAAATATGCTTTGAGGACAAAACATTTCTCAAGGGGAAGGAAATGTAACAAACATAAACATAAATATATAATATAATATAATATATAAATATAAATAATCAATAAATCAATAATTATTAATTATTAATGAAGATACGCCTCATAATGAAGGGTTACGTCTCTTCATGAAAGGGCACCCATGTGTGGGCATATATACGGCCCACATTCTCATTGTGTGTGTGTGTGTGTGTGTGTGTGTGTGTGTAATCCTAAATGGATTTCTTTATATTCCAAGTATTTTGGATATTTCGAGTATGAACCAAGTTGGTTCAACACATTGTTCAACACTCTTTAGGTGTTTTTTTAGCCTCAATTTTTCCATTGAAGCCAAACATGACCACAAACCACTCACAAATCTAATGAGAACTCTAGAACACAACGTTGATACCATAAAACACTTTGTTGGTTAATCTACAAACAAAGGGATATGGGGCACAAAGAAAAAACAATTCCAAGAATACACACAACAAGAAGATATCCCAAAACAAATACTTGTATGCATTTATTCCTTTTTTCCTTTTATAAGGAATATAGATTGGGAAATTGCTTTATGCTCCTCAAAGCATGCAAACAACTTGGAAATTCCTTATAAATTCTATTTTATAGCTGGAAGTTTCCGCATGTTACAATGTCAAAATCATTTTCCACACTTTTTCTAACTTTATCTACAAGAACTTTGGAATGTGCCTTTAATACAACAATTACTACTATGAGGATAATCTTCTAGAGTAGCCCCCAAAAAATTACTCATATCAGTTTTTTACTCTTTTAATTATGTGTGTGTGTGTGTGTGTGTGTGTGTAATCAATGAGGAGAAGGGATGATATTTGATGCCCCATATAGAAGTTCATCCTTTGAGTTGTGGATTAGGGGTTGGGAATGGGGCGTCTCTATGAAAAAATATAGGTTAAAGCCTCAATATGTGTAGAGCCCTTATGTGTGTGAGAGAGGAATGTATTACACCTCAATTATACTTGAACTTGTCACATGACCTCTTATCTTCTCTACCAGGTCAAACCCTCATGGTAACATGGAATAACCTAGAAAAAATTACATGATGAACTCTCTCTTACCTTCTCTACCATGTCAACCCCTCATGTAAACCTAGACTAACCTAGACAACATTACATGACCAACTCATATGATCATGAGAATACTACACACTAATTTCATAACAAAAATATGAGTACAACCACACCTAATGTGGCCTAATTATGCTCATAGAAACTTATACATATAACTCATGACACCACATGAACACCACCTCTTGTCTTATATAAACACCTCAACCGTACATTAACTCATCACATGACCTCTTCCTAGACCAACCTAGACAACTTTACATGACCAATTCGTATGATAACGAGTACTACACACTAGTGTATAACATAAGATAATTAGGAGCTACACATTTCAATACTTTTCCTTAGTTCTTACTTGTGTTAAAATTTATCATGCCAAATCTTTATCTTCACTTGGTAGCATTTTCAACTTGTACCTCGTACATGTAACTAGCACCCCACATAATCCAATCAATTACATTCAAGCATGACCTAATATTATAGTGAATCATAATTAAACATTGTCGACCATAGACAACCATGGATAACTATATTGACTTACAGTTAACTATGGTTAACTAAAGTCAATTACAATAAACCATAGTCAAGTACAATCAACCAATGGTTATTAGATTACTAGACAAGTATGTTTAACCATAGTAAACCATGGACAAACATAGTCAAATACATTAAGATATGTACAATTTTATTCAATCATAGTCAAACATTAACAACGATGGTTAATGATAGTCAACCATGGACATAGGGATACAATATTTAAATATTAGGTGTTAGAGGTCAATGGGGTTATAGGGATTATAATTAGTTAGGAGTTAGGGATTAGTGGAGTTATATGGGCTAAGTGTTAGGAGGTTAATAGAATAAGGTTTAATTAGGGGTGATAGGAGCAATGAGATAATGTTGTAGTGTTTAGGCTTAGTTAATTAGAGGTTAGTGGAGCTATAGATGTCAGAGGTTAAGTTTGATCAGGGTTAACTAGGTTATAGGGTTAGGGGTAACATGGGTTAGTGGGGTTATATGGGTTAGGATTTAGTGTTTAATGGATTAAGATTTAAGGGTGGTAAGTGTTAGAGGTTAGTTGCTAGTTATTATGTATTAGTGGATTAGGGTTTTATGATTAGTGGGTCTATATTAGTTATGGGTTAAGAAAAAATTAGGGTCAATGGGGTTATAGGGGTCAGTGGTTAAGCTCATTCAATATTTATTTGAATTGTAAGAGTTAGATGTATGGGGTTAGTGGTTACTTAGTAGGGTAGCATCAAACATGGACAACTATGCAATCAGATCAACCAAAGTCAGCCATTGTTATTGGATTTTAGGTAAGGGGTGTTAACGCTCTGTAAATTCCCAGAGGTTGTCAAAGAAGAAGAAATTTACTAGAGGTAACTTTATCCAACCACTTCGAAACTGGAATCTATCCCTACCAGTTTCAGAGAGGGGTCTCTTTGTATGATTTAGCTATGTTTTAAATTTAAGATATTAGGCTAGTTAAATAAAATAAGATTGAAAGGTTTTGCTGTTGTTTTTGTTAAGTTGGTTGAAAAGAGTTTACGCTTCCATTGGGCTATGGGGTCTGTATTATAAAGATGGAAATCTAAACAAAAATTAAAAGATTCTTTTCACAGGGTAAGATAATGCATTCATTGGATTCTTTAGCAGTATAATAATGAATAGAAGAAAAGATGAGAATTATCAATTAAAGCAAAGAAGCGTTTAAGAATTTCTTCACTGTAATATGAGAAAGATAAACATTAAGATCTTTCAAAGCCAGAAACAGGGTATACAAAGATAAATCCTACAACATGCGCTACTTTAAAAGATTAGATTAGAAAACAATTTGATAACTGAGAGAGAAAAACATTTAACATAGAAAAGAATAACATCACCAATGAACAACACACGAGAATCCTGTGAAACGTCTCTTTGTATTACCGGAAGATCTCTTTGACAAAAATTACAGTCTCTCTAGCTTATAGGGCGTAAAGATCAACCCTCAGTACTTCAAAGTTTGAAGTATTTATAATAAAAATTACATACGATCCTGTCATTAAAGATCARGACGTGGAAATCTAAATTTAGCTAACTAACTCAACAAGATACGAAAATTCAGGAACTGTTTGATGATGTGTTGAAACTTCATGCTGGTTTAAGGGGTGAACCRTTGGTGAGGCCTCTGCATGAATTCATCTGAMTGGATAGTTGACTAGGCYTGGACACCTCAGCTCCTACTCGATCAGATTGCATAACTCTTCCCACCAAAGGTTACTGGGAACATTGACTTTAAGCAATCTTCGGTATACTTCATCCATCTCTGTATACTTGGSAAAAGTTGGCTTAATGATGAAAATGTACTGGRTTTCATGTTGTATGTTGATGTCTGACTGGAAAGMTTCTAAGAACGCCTTKCCTRTGATACTTCTCTATATTCCCGAGAATTTAGAACTATMTTTAGCCACAWAAGCTAGTTTCTTTTTATAATCAGAAAGTGTCATTAACTTGTCGTTTATGACCCTTAAACCAGGGAGGCCTTTCTTCTGCAAAGATTCAATTTTACTGAAAAATMTTTGTACTCCTATGTCCATAGCCTRGACCTTTTCCTCCAGTTGCAGCATCAGTCCTCTTTTGGTCAGGACCCTCTTGACCTCAAGGATGGTTTCTCTCCTATCTTCAATTTTCAACTCCTCTAACTCTTCTCTGGTTTTTGAATTTAGGAATTTAATAATATCTGTGGCTTCTGCAGGCATTTCTCCCAATTCTCCTCTTATCTTTTCAATCGCCTGCTTGCTTCTTTGCACCAGTTCATTATGCTCGAACATGATCTACACCATAGGCCATATTTCATTTATGGATTTGGTGATATCCATCCAGACATTTTCCTTGACCTCAGCAAGTGTTTTGCCTGCCACTGTTTGCCTTTGAAGCTGTTGCAATTCCTGTATGAGCTTGTTTGATGTTTGTTTCTCTTTAGATTAGCTGACTTGGTAAGAAGACTTGAGTTCCTGAAGGTTCTCAACCTCATTTTTAAGTTTTCTAATCTCTGTCTCCTGCAAATTCATCTCCTCCATGGATTTTACCAGTTCTACTGTCTTTTCCAGAGTTGTCAGTGGAGTTGCTGAGGGAATTTCTACTGCATATGTTGTGCTTACTCCTATGAGTGGAATTGCGCTTAATGGAATGACTTCCATAGGCTTTGATTGTTCCTTATCTTTCAATAATTTTTCCAGTTCTACCTCCATCTCTTGTAACTGTGCATTTTGCTCCATAATCAACCTGAGCATCTCATCCTTTTCCCCTTCCATCTCAGCTATCTTCTTTTCCTGTGCATCTTCTGTTGGTGGTAGTTTCAATTGTTTCCTCAGAGAGGCTATACCGACATTTTTATTTTTAAGCATTTCCTCAACTACTTTCACATTTGAGGGGTCATACCCAATCTTGAGGACCAATTCTTCCAATGTCTTGATTTTGTTGTCCTTTGCAAAGGATGATATCTTTTCTAATTTCAGTTGTGTCTGGACATTATTCAGGGATGCTTGTAATTTGGTGGCTTCCATAGAAGCATTTTCCAACGTAGAGAAAATCGTTTCCCCAGTTTGCCTATGCAGATCCATTTGATCAGCAGGATGCACATCCCTTGTATGAAACTTGAACGTTTCCCTTTTGTAGTCAGTGATTACTTTTGGGTCTGGCACCTGTGCCTGTAGAAATTCCATGTGCATCCTACCCTTCTCTATGTCAAATGAAGACAACAGTCTGTGCTGAGATGTTGATGTCTGTTTCCAAAATTGAGCATATGTACTGTTGGTCAGTGTCTGATTTTTCTTTTTGATCAGATCATATTTCTCAAAAATACTCAATTTTGGTCCTTCTTTGCTCGGCTGGTTGATTGGTGGAGTATTTGTGGGCTTCTTAGGGAAAAATGTAGAAATGATCTACTTGTTTCTTGAGATGAGGAGTGGTCGGTCATCCTTCATAGTTGCAGTGGATTTGATTTCTTTTTCACTAGACGTGTCAGGTGTGTGACTGGTTTTTGGCCTCTTCGTATGTAATTGGAAATCCTCGGTCGAAACTTCAGTGATAGGAGGTGAAGAATCCTTCCTGGGCCTTTTATCCTTGGGAACCTATGGTGTAGTCATATGTGAGATGATGATCGAAGGGTCCTGCTGTTCTAATTCGACCAAAGTGTTCAGTTCCCATTCCGTTTGATTTGCGAACTTCTCTATCGCGGGCTTGGGTGCATGAACATATGGGGCATTTTTATTCTTAATCCTCATCTCAGAAATTGTCCCGCATGGCTCATAGTTCCATATGAAGATAATAAAAAACTTCATCTCTTTTAACAGCCTATTTGCTTCCTCCCTAGCGCCTCGGCTATTGCAGATGAATGATCCTATTTTCCCTTTAATTCTAAGTTGTTGTTTCTTTTTCAGAGACACGAAATGTGTGTCATCTGATTTAATCATTTGTCTTATGTATTCCATGGAAAATATCCTCACGGGTAAATACTTGGGAAATTTATATGGAGCCAACTCGCATCCATATACTTTGATCTCTGTGTGATCTTGGTACAGGTACCAATCTCCAGTTTTTGCAAGGTCCGAGAGGTATAAAATCCTATGAATCTCCTCATTTATTCTTGATTCAGGTCTGCCAATAAGAATGCTCACCACCGGGTCATAGAACTTCTCGATAAATTGTTTGAAGCTGAATTCTGAAGAATATTGTCAGAGTAGCGAAGTTCAAGCAGTTACCGCCTGCGGTTTCCCGTCCTGGTCCATTTTCTACATTGAAAAGGAGAATCTGTCTGCCTGAAAGAAAGTGAACATGTAGGCCAGTATTGAGGAATACCGAAACATGTCGTTTGTGGTGAAATTCAAAAACTGTTCGTGAATATTGTTCGCCAGGAAAGTGTTGTAATCAAACTATGTGGTGGGTTTTTCTTCTATGGAGAAGATGTACATAAAACCCAATATGGGTTCATCTAACCATTGATCGAAAAAATAGCCCAGTAGAGAATAGAGCGACAAAATGATTTGGTTTCCCTTTACTAAGAATAGGGAGGAAGGGTACGGGGGATTTGTCTTGGGGAGCTGAGCAGCCTGGGGGAGGAAAAGCTCAAAAATCTGTTCTCTCTGAGGGAATGATAACTTCTGGTAAAGCTCCGTAATAATTTCGAGATTGAAAGGAGAGAGGGATTCAGTTCTAGGTATCTGCATCATCTGGTATATGGCCTCTGGTGTGATGAAAAACAAAGTTTCTCCTGAGGAAGACACTATCGCTCTCTGGTCAGGGAGATAATGAGCCTAGCACTTGAGGGCGAACTCGGGGAAATGGTGGACCTGGGGGAAAAGATAAAGAGGAAGGTTGGACTCCCAGAGCCCAATTTCATCGCTCTGATCTAAGAAAACCTCTTTAAGCCATGACTGCAAATCCACGAAGTCGAATTCGCACCTGGTGTCTACAATCAAATGATCTTTGTCGGCCAAGGGGATCATGTCGAGATCAACAGGAGGCAGGAGGAAAGGATTTTCCTCAATTTTTGTCCTTTTTAATTTTGGCACCATCGCTGTGAAAATACTTGCAAGTCAAACAATCGTTAGTGGGGATGACGATGGCTTTGGAAGGCTGACTAGAACGAAGAGAAAACGGTGAAACTGTGCTCTGGTGCAATAGGAAAGATATTCTCTGGTGAGACGACACAATAAGCAATGGGAGAATGAAGATAAATGAGCAAATGGATACCCGTTGGACATGGGGGATAGGTCATCAAGCTAACAGATAAGTTAGCCAGTAATAAATTGCCAACGGGTCTTTTGGAGCATGAGATGGCAGGTAACAATGAATGTCAAATATGACTAGATGGCGTGGCGGGTGTTGATTGGGGAGTAACTATGGTGAAGGGACTTGTAACAGGTGAAAGGACTGACAGAGTAATGAGATGTGGTCTTTAGGGGAGAACATGGAAAATGACGTCATGGGATGATAGGTTATGTTAGACCGTGGGAGGCGGTGGGAGTCTGAACCAATGGATTCCTGCCACGTAGAGGAAAAGGAGCCTTCTAGAAAACAATCCATTTCGGACCCCCCCTCCTCCATTAAAAATAGATCGGTCGAGGGGGTCCAAAAACTACCACCAGCCGTCCATCGGTGCGCCTGCATCTAGACCGTAAATCTGTGCACAGTGTTTAAACAACA
>JZKD02S1944418.1:54207-68195 GCA_000966675.3 Picea glauca | reverse complement strand
TAAGAAGTCTAAAACAAATTGTTTTCCGGTTAATGCTTGGTTTGACGAGGAATGAAAAAAGGCAAGGAGAAGGTGGAAGGAATCAGACAAGGATAACATAAAGCTCAAAGCTTACAAGCAGATAGTAAGAAAGAAAAAGGACGATTTCATGGTTTCGAGGAGAGAAGAACTAATATTCCTTGGGAAAAATAACCCCAAACTATTCTAAAAGGAGCTCCAACCGAAAAAGGTGCAAACTAAAAACAACATTACAGCTTCTGAATGGTTCGACTATGCAAGACAACTTTATGAGCAGGATCCCAAGGTTGACCCTCCTCCCTTGGTCAACACAAACACAAAACTCTTCACGATGCAAGAGGTAGAGATGGGTATCAAGAGGTTGGGCGCTGGAAAAGCAAAAGACTTAGATGAACTCCAAGCAGAGTATCTAAAGTGGGGCTTAAAAATTCTTCCACCTCACATCACAAAAATTTTCAACAACATCATACAACAGGGGTTCCCCACAGATTGGACAACTAGTATGGCAATACCGCTTTTCAAGAGTGGTGACGTCAACAATCCCTCCAATTATAGAACCATAATGATAAACCCCTTGTTTGCAAAGTTATTTGGAAGCATGTTAGAAAAGAAAATTAGCAAGTGGGCAGAAGAAAGAGATAAACGTGTTAAAGGGCAAGCAAGTTTTAGACCCAAACATTCCACAGTGGATCATTGCATAACTTTAAGGCACATCATTGAAAAAGTTTGGGAAAAAAAGGAAGAAGTTTTTTGTTGCTTTGTTGATTTCAGAAAAGCCTTTGAAACGGTTCCTAGGGATAAGTTTTGGGGCAGAATGGAGGAACTCGGGGTTCCTAGGCATTTGAGAGCAGCTGTGCATAGGCTGTATGAAGAGGTAAAAGTCAAAATTAGAACTTCAGCAGGCATTTCTGAAAGTTTTAGAAGCGATATCGGGTTCAAGGAAGGTTGCCCATTGTCCCCTACCCTTTTTGGGCTATATATTGACAAGCTTGAAGGGTGGCTAAATTCGAAAGGGGGTGACGATATCCATTTGGGCAAGTTCGTTATAAGGCTTCTTTTGTACGCAAATGACCTTATATTGATTGCTAAATCGACTCGTGGTTTGGAAGAGCACTTATGTTCCCTTGAACATTTTTGTAAAAGGGTGGGGATGCAAGTCAATATTAGTAAAACGAAAGTAGTGGTTTTCTCTAACAAAAGAAAGCATAACCAACATAAGTTCTACTTCGAAGGCAACACTCTGGAAGAAGTTGCAGACTACAAATACCTCAGAATTGACTTCAACAGAAATTTAAGTTGGGATGGTTGTAGAAAGAAAAGAACTTTAGGGGGTTGGAAAGCATTTTATGCTTTTCAAAACAGGTGTAGAGAGGCAGAATTGTGGGACTGGAAAACCACTCTAACTCTTTTTGGGCTTCTAGTGATTTTGGTGATTCTCTACGGTTGTGAACTGTGAGCTAGCAGCACAACCGAGATACAGTGGAAACAAATTGAGAAAATTCAGAAGTGTTTGATTACAAACAAATTCAAAAATAAAGTGTAGTTCCCTATGCTATCATGTTAAGTGAAACAGGGGCTGCTCCTATTGAAGCAATTGCTATGGTGAGAGTCATAAGGTATTTGAAAAAAATTGAGCAAATGGAAGAGGGTAGATGGACTAAGGTTGTGTTTAGTGATAGATTGTGCAAAAGAAGGAAGACTTGGATGCGGAAAAATAACAAATGGTTTAGTAAATGGGACATTTTCTTGAGCATGTGTCCTACAAACAGTAAGGAGATAAAAACTTTTGTTATGGATAAGTTCCACAAACATACTTGGGAGAAAAAGCTAGGGAGAAAGAAGAAGTACTACATTGAAGAGTTTAACCCCACTCATAACCATCAACAAAAGGCATACATAGGGGCCAATATTTCTTGGAGATCTAAAATTCTTATTGCTCAATTAAGGACTAATTCTCATCAACTCCATTGTGAAACAAAGCACTGGAAAAGGCCAAAAGAAAGGTGGGAGGAAAGAGTATGTATTTTTTGCTCTTCCGGAAAAGTGGAAACAGAAAAACATTTCATTTTGGAAAGTGAGGCCTTCAAAGACAACAGGGAAAATTATGCAGGTATTTTGGCAGCTAGTTCTTGGGATAATCTATTCAGCGAAGAGTTTGTCGAGAAGATGGGAGCGGTTATTGTAAAACTTCACAGGAAAAGGGATGAATACAAAAGCCAAATGGAAAAACAATCTGTCCCATAGGCTATTTTTAGCCTCGTGGACGTTAAAAATACTTTCTTTATTTCTTTCTATCCTTTAATTACTCAGGATGATTTACTTCAGGTATTCTCCTATCTTCCAAGGGATCTGAAGTTTATTGAACATTCGAGCAACATTGGATGGAAAGGGTATGACATAATTAAACCTACCATAATTGACCCTGGGCTTTCGATGTTAGGACGGAGTCAAATATTCTATGCTACTACTCAGACAAGGACTTCGAGCCTATTGGTGGGGGACGATGATTTTCACCCAATCAAGGACTTGGGGTCTATTGGTGGGTAGGGGACGATGATTTTTACTGAATCCACCAGGAAACAAATCCCATCAAAACATTGGCCTGTTGTGATAAAGCTCCACTGTAATAAGGTAGGCTACCCTTAATATAGACTTTTCACTTCAGGTGGAGGTCGGGACCATATTCTATGCTACTCAAAAGAATTTTGAAGCTAATGGTGCCAAATGCCTATAATATCTTTATAGGTTCATCATTTGTTGTACTGAGTTGTAACTTTATGGAATATTGTATCTTGGATGGGATAATCTATCACTGATAGTTTATAGTGCAAATAGTTTATTGTCGGAAGAAGCATACTTTAATTGTAATGCCCAAGCATTCTGAAACACAACAGTTAATAATGATCAAGGATTGTTATGTGATCTTCTTTTGCCAAACCGTGGCAATGAAATCCAAGGATGGGGTGCAAATGACAAAGGTGTTTCTTATACATTTGGTACAATGTGTCTAACTTTCTCCAAAAATTTGATTTGGACCTCATATGTGCAGGGGTTGAAGGATAATATGGCCACAATTGTGGGATTTGAACCACACCCTTTCAACTCCAAAATCAAGAATAATTGTAATTTGCAATTTTTTATTTTTTTTTAAGTTTACTTGTATTTTTTGAAATTAAGTTGAATGATATTGTAAATGGGTGCATTTTTGGTAGAATTCGACACTCTGAAAATATTCTCACCTTGTACATAACATAGGGGAATAACATCAATGATTGACAGTCGGGCTTCAAGTTTCGAAGTCCTATCATTTGAGTAGTAACAAGCGAGCATGATTTAGTTTGCGGTAATCCCAAAGCCACCAAATTGGTTTGTGGTTTTCCTTAAACCACCACTTAGTAGAAGACTTACAACTGCACACTTCCAGATTTCAACTCTCTTCTTGGACTTTCATACACCCCTTCAAATTAAGGGGGGAATATTGGAAACATAATCTATTAGGGTTATTCACCCAACAAAATGTGAATAGTCAAGTGAATTTGAAGTGTTATTAGAAGTTCAAGAGACCTCTTGGAAGACGAATCCAAAGGTCACATCAATGTATCATATCAATGTATAAAACAAACTCACACTTATATACATTCACGCATTTTAACAATTTGAACCATTATGGAACTGAACCATATGTTGGCAAGTTGGGGTCTAACAAATACCCACAAGAGAAGTGCAATGAAGCCAAGTCCTTAGGCGATGTATAGAAGGTAGGGCAACGAATAGATTGATTGTAAAACTAGCATAGTAAAGAGGGCAGGGAATACAAATACGTTTTTGATATATTGCTTTCTGTTTTTCGTGAGGGTTATTTAAACGACGGTATAGAATTTGTCTTATGAGCCATTGGTGGTCCCCCAACCCCTGAGAAGCATTCAAGTGGTGCACAATCATGCTCAAATGGGCATTGAATTGGTTTTTCCTGGCATCCACCTAAACTTATAACTACCCTTGCAAGGGGGGGAAATGTAGCATATGAGATTTGCACTTGGGTACTCACATATGCCTACCCTCTAGGAGGTGCATCACATAGTCCACTCTTGTGTTTAATTCAAACTTAACCCACTCGATGATGATATAATACTTCTAAAGAACTTCTCTAACATATGTTTTTGTAATGACTTATCAATTTGATTATTTACTATTCTACATATCGAATATAAATATTGTTGCTCTATTGTAATTCAATTCTTCAGTGGAGATTCATTGTTCATGCACGCCAATATCCTAGGTGTACTGGTCATCTACATGCATGAACAATCTGTGAGAATACTTCAACTTCTTGATTGATTTCCTCACATTTGTTAAAGGTTGATTTCTTACTGGGTTTTATGTCCTTTATAAGAGAAATGAGTTGTTAAATTCTTCTATACAAATTCGTGTTCATAATATCTTGGATTTTACACTAACCAAAGTAAAGTCTAGAACACTTTGATGCTATCTGCCCAATTTGAAAGTGTAAGTTTCATATGCAAATTTATAAATGTGTTCCATGTTTTTCTTTTTTTTTCAAAATATGTTTTGTGCAAATATTATATGGAAATATGTGGACACAAAGGTATATTCTTTTTTTAAAAAAAGGGCCACAAGGATAGTGACCACAAGCATAATCAAAGTTGGCTTCAAAGCCCTAAAGTTAACAAAAATTCCTCAAAATATTAGTTTGAGATAATGCCACTTGGCAATAGTGTAAAAAAGTTTGACCTAAGGCATGAAAGATATGTAATATAAGCTTAATGGATTAGCTCAATCGATTTGAAAGAATTGTTTCAAGGTAGAGTTCGCAGTGAGGTCTCCAAATTTAGTTCTATTGAGGTTTGAGCCAAGCTGAGTTTCACTCAGTTACCAACAACTATTATGGCTAGAGGTTGCACTGCCCTCCATTAGGGTAATACGAGGAAGAAGGGGGACTACGCTAGGTTTTCCTTGGAGAAAAAAGACATGTAATATAACATTAAAGAAAACATGATCACACCACAACTTGAATCAACTTAGATCACATGAACAATCATTTTTATTATTCTTGGAGTGCCAACCTATTATTTGTTGGTTCTATGTTAGGTAAAACGACTCCAAACCATTATTCTCAAAAATATCTAGAGGGAAAGTTTGAAATTTGTCGTTCATATGTGGTGACATTCTCCTCTCCCTTAAGACCCAACCAACTCAATACCTCAATCTTTCCTTAATTTGTAAAGACTGACGAGTTTGAAGAAAAGGGGTCAAGGGAAAAATAGGCTCTCTGCTCATGGTGCCCCTCCCTAGAGGGACAAGGTACATGCGTCACATTAAACTCTACCTTTTGTGCATGCATTGTAATTTGTTGTGAGATATTAACACATTTTAGAGTATCATTAATCCATAGAATATCTTTCTAGTTGAAATTCAATTAAACCAAAATATCACTCCTTTTATTGGTAAAGAAACAAATTTCAATTCAAATGACCAAATTGAAAATGCATGACCTAAGGGAATTTGTCCCCTAACAAGGAAGGTATCATGAAAGGGGAGGAGAAAGGAATTGACCAGAGAAATTTGATATCCACTACTAGATAAATTTGGCAAACAAGCACAACTAGAAAATGTGCTCAAGGATTTCAACCCAACAATATAAAGGGAATAAGGGTTAGGAAACCTCTAAGTGAACAAGGTGATGCCCTATGACTATACCTCTTAAGATGATGGACAACCAATAATGGCTTTTTTTTTCCCCTTAAAAGGTGTCCACACACTAACAACCAAAATAACCATGTGGATTATTTTGATTTAAGACCAATTTTATTAATTTTGTTTCCTAATATCGGTTTAGTACACAACCATCAATAACCATTAATTGGTTTATATTTTATGAAGCGTGTGGATTGATTCCAAATCCAATCTTTTGCTAGTTGATGGGAGGTTATATGCCCAATTCCAAGTTCAAATCCTTAATTCAATCCAAAACCACGCAATCTAGATTGGAGAAACTAAAAGTTTCTATTAACTCCAATAAAGATAGTTGGTCCCTAGTGTTGGAGTCAAAAATGTCAAGGGGAAATTCGAAATCTTCTTAAAAACATTAAGGCCAAAACTATGGTAGTCCTGTTAAATGCTTTTGAGTTTCATGCAAGAAAAAAAGGTGCCCACCAAATTGAGTGGTAATTGAAAGACATGTCGAATATAAACTTATGGCCCATCAAACTTAGATACAAATTGATAAATTACCAAGTTTCTTTAGATTTAACCATGGTAGAGGTAAGAATCAGAGTTTAAAGGCTCAAAGACAACCATTATTTTTTACCGTAGGGAGCCCCCTATTTGACTTAGTATGCAAGAGCCCCTTTTGGACCTCCATTCTTTATAGGGATTGACTAGTCCACTTATCACACAGAGTTTGAGCCCATGTATGGGTCTTAAGAATCCTCACACATCCCTAGTCTTTGGTGGTGCAATGTAGGTTCTAGTTAACCAAATGAAATCTTAGCCTTCTAGTTAAGAAAGCTCTTGAGAGATTTTTCAAGTCTATGAAAGCCAAGAATAATAGACCAAGGAAAATTTTAGAGGCTAAATTTTGCCTATGGGATAATTTTCCATGTTTTTTTTCAAAAGAATGATTCGCCAATTTCCATTATATTTGCCCAAACTTTATAACATAAAAGTATTTTACTCTAAAAATCACCAATTTTTTCTGGAAACTATATAAAATCCTTAGAGATTTTAATATTTTCACAAAAATATAGCCAAACATTTTATGGTTGACATTTTAAGAATTAGTAAGATTCACCAATTTTCTGCACTTAAAGATAAGTACGGATCCTTAAAATTTTCCATGTAATACACATGGGTCGCTGAGAATTTTTTAATGTAAATTTGAAAATGAGTAGCCAACATCATGAGTTTGGTTAATGACTTTTAAATATTCTTCTAGTGTTTGAACCACCTTCTTGCACAAGTTGCTCAATGTTCCTAGAAATTTTAATATTGACGTTCATTGAAGCTAGGATTTGAAAGCCAATATGGGATTTCATGGATGGTATCCCTGTGACGTTGAGTCTTAGACCAATGCATTTTTGAGACATTCTAAGTAAAATGTTTACATACACTCCATTGTGTTATCAATTGTTTCTCTCTACAATGATGACGAGGAAGGATATGTTTGCAAAATGCATATTAACTTGTTGACCAACATCAACTTTAGGAAGAGGGATATCCTTGATAATCCCTTAAACCATTTCATGGGAATTTAAATAACCCAAGGATTTTCTGACCATCACATGCAAAGAATATGCCAAGGGGCACCTTTGGTAGCTTGAATGAAACAAGCCTATCTTCTCTCACATACATTTGATAAAAAACAAAATATTTCAACCACTCTCAAACACAAGGGTGAAGCCAT
Organism: Picea glauca; assembly: GCA_000966675.3. NCBI lineage: Eukaryota > Viridiplantae > Streptophyta > Pinopsida > Pinales > Pinaceae > Picea > Picea glauca. The sequence continues at coordinate 60,754 of JZKD02S1944418.1, read as the reverse complement.
AGGTCTTGAGCATGTCCAAAATTAAAGACCACTCAACCCTATCATCCACCTTTTCAAAATAATTTTTGATGTTGATGAAGAGGGTATCAAACCTTGAACCCTTGATCCACTCTATGACTTTCGACACTTTAATGATATTATCCAATATGAATAATCCTTTGATAAACCTTGTTTTCTCTAGGCATATGACCTTAGAATGACATGCTTAATCTTAAGGGAAAGTGCATTGGATTGAATTTTATAAGAGACATTTTAAGGTTTAGTGTTCCTTCATCTTTTAATGAGCTCAAGGTCAATGACCTTAGGAATAAAGGGATTGTTGATATTGGCTCCAAATGACTATTAGAGAGATTCATTGTATACTTGAAGTTGGCTCGGGATACTATCAAAACTCATCCAAATCAAGCTATTGCTTGCATATCTTTGTATGAGATTTTATCTAACCACATTAGGTTTGCATAGCCACCATATGTTCTTTAGTAAGGCCTTGATTGAAACATCTTGTAGTATGAGACAAAATTATTTTTTTTGTCCTCTTAGGTAAGCCTTTTGTTAAGAATTTTGGTGACTACGCTTTTCTCCAAGTTTCTTTTGAAGCTAAGGCTTCAAAATTGACTTTCATTGACCCGTCCTAAGTATTGATCCATTCAATATTGATTAAAAGTTGAGCCCCTTGGCACACCAATTCCATCTACTTTTGAGTCATGAGGAAGCTTTGTTGATTCACCTATAACTCTTCAATAAAATGTTTATTATGCAATCACTAACTCACATGGTCTTGTTTGCATTGACTAATTTGTGCCATTTTATCTTGATTAGGGTAAGTTATCTACTATGACCCCTCATGAATGAGGTGGTTCATGTAATGACATCTTCCTACCATTTAATTTAGTGATCTTCTCCTCTTGACCTTGGAATAATTTTCCAAATTTTTCTCAAGTGTGAAGCAACTTTAATTTTCTTAGATGAGAGACATTCATAATGTATCAAGCTTTAAGGGTACACATGATCCATATTTATGAGCGGAACAAAATGAATAAAAGATTGAATAAAATAACACAAAGATACAGAGAACACCAACATATATCCAGTGAACAATAACTTCTATTGAATAAAGAAAATAGGTTGAAATTGTAAAACTCAAGAACTGAAAAACAACATGCTCGAATGGTCGTAGTTATCTTTGAGAAGAGATGTCGTGGCTATGCACATTCGTATGAGAAGAATGATTAAAATGAGGCTCTAGAGGCCTTTTTAACATTACTCATGAATGCCAAAACCCTAGACATCCAAAAACCTAACCCTAAGAGATGAAAAGCCAAAAGTTATGTGGGCCCCGATGGGTAAGTTGGTACCTCAACTTCCTGGGGTCGTAACTTTTGCATACGATCTCCGTTTTAGGCGTGTGATAGCCTGTTGGAAAGGTATTTTTTATAAATACACATTATGTTGTCAAAATCTAACTTTGTCTACAGTTTGATTATGGCAAGTCCAAAACATGTTGTTTAGGGGCCCAAAACGACCCAGAAGTATAGAAAGATGTATTGACATGAAAACTTCCAAAATAATCCAGTTGGAATAGGTGGGAGGCCACATATATCCACCTGGAAGATGTGTAGGGATTCAGACAACCACTAAAGTGCAGAACCTACAATTACAAAGGATTACATAACAATGTGTTGAACTAAAAACTGCCAAGATGAGTCAGTTGCAATTTGGAATAAGTGGTTGCCTACCGATATCCACCTGGATCAATCCTCCCCCCTCAGGAAGAAATGGTCTCTATTGCATTGAGTGACCAAGGAAGAGGGGAGAGATTTTGTTGGATGTGAATCCTGGTGAGTTGCTTTCCTTGCTGGAGAAGTTGTGTTGCTTGGTATGTGGAATGTTGTCACGAACATTTTGCTGGTGGGATTGAGTCCACTCCACAAACATGTTGTATATTGGCTTGATGGGGCATTGTGTAGGCACCATCATAGGTGAAGAAACAATATATTCTTTCTCTTTTGTAATCTGCTTCTGCTAGATAGAAGGTGTTGAGGCTGCATTGGTTGTAGTCGCCTTATGTTCATCCTTTGAACAAATTGTGAAGAGGTTGAATTTAGTATCATGAGAGATTTCATTGCGGCATTGTTTTGGTCGAACAGTAGTCAGAACTACCTCTAGTATCCTGTAGAGATGACCCCCCAGAGTAATAATGACACTACGAGGTCGAGACTCATAAACATCATGATGTTTCCACATATATGGTTGGCCCAAAAAAACATCACAAACATCAAGAGGGGAAACATCACACACTACCTCATCCATGAAGGACTAGATTCCATAGGAAAGGTGACATTGCTCGATGACACGAAGATCTCGACCCCGGCAAAGCCAGCCGATGTTGTATGGTTGTGGGTGTGGTGTTGTTGACAACCCCAACTATTTGATGACCTTAGTTGAGATGAGGTTCTTCTGGTTTACACTATCAACAATGAAATGCAACGAGGTCCCCTTCACCCACATCTGTGAATGGAAAAGGCGCTCCCCCTCTTGAAGATCTGCTGGTTCTTCTGGTTGAATTGTTGTGGTTGCGACAGTAGAAGTGGGGTCTGCATCAATGATATGTCTTGTTCCGTTATTTTCTGGTTCATATTCTGAATCAAGGTTCGACTCCTTGTCTTTGAGCTTGACCACCAATGACGGTTTTGAGTAACATTCATCGGTGTTGTGCCAGGGGATTTTGTGGAAGTCGCACCAATTCCCAGTGTCATTATTTGTCTTTCACTTACCCTTATTTTCCTGTGTCTTGGACTGGTTTTCGGAAGGCTATTGGTTAGGGTTGTCTTTATCATGCTTTGGTTTTTTCATATTTTCATACCCGAACTCTCATTTGTTCTAGTGCCTAAATTTCTACTCGATTTTGACAGCATATCAATAGGCAGCTCCTAGTGATGAGATGTTTAAGAAATCCATTTTGGTTTGGATGTACCTATGCAAAGCCCCATGGTATTTCAGAACCAGATTCTACTTGGAGTCTTTCATACCCAACTTGGTGCGCAATGTATGAAAAGTATTTGTGAGCTCCATCACCGTTTGGCCCCTCTCTTGTCACAGTGTGGTCCATCTCATGTACTGGTATTCGTAGTTATCAACATGGTAATATTGTTCCTTGATCGGCTCAGATCCATATATTAGAGATTCCTCTGTGGAACTTTGCTCCCAATAAGTTTCCCACCAATGTTTGACACGAGGGAGAGCCTTGAGGAGTGCGAAGGTGATTTTTTCCCTATCGGAAAAATTGTGAACAGAGAAATAACCTTCTAGCAGATTTAACCATTTTTTTAAGGAATTTACATCTATCTGACCTTCAAATACGAGGAAATCAAAATTAACTTGTACCTTGAAGGGGGAGGTTCCTCCAAAGTGGTCGCTTGATGAAGATATGCTTGTTGCTATCAACAAGCGTTGAAGGATGTGGGAAAAATTCTCCATCATTTCGTCCATTTGTCGTGTGAGAACTTGCTCAAGCAACATGTTAATAGAATCTTTTGCTTCATCATTTTTCTTTTCTTTCGCCATGGATGGTTTCTTGGGCATGCGAGAGCGATTTTCCTCAAGAGAGACAAGCTTGAGACCCAAGTTGCTATACTCGAACCTTGTTGGGGACATGCACTGAAAAACGATCAAGAGCAACATGCTCTGATGCCACTGATCCAGATTTATGAGCAGAACAAAATGAATAACAAATTGAATACAATAACACATAGATACAGAGAACAACAACATATATCCAGTGAAAAATAACTTCTATTGAATAAAGAAAATAGGTTGAAACTGTAAAACTGCAGAACTGAAAAACAACATGCTTGAATGGTGGTAGTTATCTCTGAGAAGAGATGTGGCAGCTACACGCATTCTTCTGAGAAAAATGATTACAATGAGGCTCCATAATCCTTTTTAACATTACTCATGGATTCCAAAACCCTAGACATCCAAAAACCTAACCCTAGAAGACGAAACACCAAAAGTTATGTGGGCTTCGATGGGTAAGTTGGTACCTCAACTTCCCGAGGTTGTAACTTTTGCATACAATCTTTGTTTTAGGCGTGTGATAGCCCGTTGGAAAGGTATTTTCGAGAAATATAAATTATGTCATCAAACTCTAACTTCGTTTTTAGTTTGACTATGGAAATCCCCAAAAAACGTTGTTTAGGGCCCAAAATGGCCCCAAAGGTACAAAAATATGTATTGACATGAAAACTTCCAAAATAAGCCAGTTGGATTAGGTGGGCGGCCACCAATATCCACCTAGAAGCTGTGTAGGGCTTCAGACAACCTTGTAAGTGCATAACCCACAATTAAAAAGAATTACAGAAGAACATGTTGAACTAAAAATTGTTAAGATGAGCCAATTGGAATTTGGAATAAGTGGGTGGCTACCAATATCCACCTAGATCAACATATATGAACATTTCCCCCAAAAAAATAAAAATAAATAGTTTGATGGTTTGAAAGAGTAGTCTCCCCCAACACCTAAATTGAATCATCAAGGTCTCATGCAATTCAAAACCAAGTGTGATGTTTTCAGCATGGCCTTGCCAAGTCTTTTGAGGACTACTCATTACCTTTAAGACAAAAGAGATTATGTTGATAGTTTGAAAGAGTAACCTCCCACAATGCCAAAAACGATCAAGATCTCCCACAATTAAAAAGCAAGTGATGTTTTGAGAACACGGCCTTATAAAGTTTTTTAGGTACCACTAATTATGTTTAATACAAAGGAGACTAGGTAAACTAGATCTCAACCAAATTGTTTCTCTTGAATTTGTTTGAGTCATATAATATAAGTTGGGCTTTAAGGGTAAACTAAGGTTATTTCTCATATTGGCAAAGTATAATGATAAACATGCAACTTTCATTACCTTCATGAGCACCAACCATATTAAATTTTCAATATATGATCAAATGAGTGTATGGAAGTTCAATAATCATCCACCATTGAAATATTGTTCTTTTTTATTCATCATTGACCGTGTAAATTTTTCTAACCTGTGACATATGACCATCAAGAATTATCATAAGCTAGATTAACCTTTGAGATGGACTTGTACCCTACTTAGTGATTACTACAACAAGTTGAGGATATGAGAGTCACACCACCTCCCATAACCTCATCAGGGATGGAAGTGAAAATGTTTAGTTTTTTTACATAAAATTAAGAGGACTCTTTAAAAAAAACCCAAAGATTTTAACTTCTTGCATATAAAAAAAAATCCAAATTTTAAAATATATTCCTAACTCGTATTCTTATTAATATAACATTTGGTTACTATCATAGCCACACCATGTTCCATGATACCACTTTCACTTTGAGTTATAAGGAATTTCATGTTACCATCTTCAACATTATCATGAAGCCCTACTAGAGCATACAAAAATTGACATGGAAGGTACCTGAAAAAACATGAGCAAAGTAATCGTGCATAATGTGGATCTTTTGTTTTTCTTGGTCTCCTCAAGATTTGGGGATTCTTTGAAGTCTTAGAGGGGGGCCAATGACCATGCCCTCTTGTTACCACTATGAGGCACATGTGCTCCTTAGCCGCAAACAAATCCATTGTCTTTTTTGTGTTCAACTTAGTTGAGGTTGAATCATTGTTGGCCAAATCCTTTTAGGATATAATAGCCTTTTTGGTCTATGAATTCCTGTAAAAATACATCTCCATTCATCTATTATTAACATCACTCTAACTTGAGGAGATCAATTGACTCGTGGTTGAGTCATATCAGATAAGAACGTCAAAGTACAATCTAAGAACTTATGTTGTTGATTTAGCATAAAAATTAAGTTGTGAAAAAGTTGATTTACTTAATAGGTTGTTTAAACATTTTATCCCAACATGAATAAACACACTTATATTATGGGTTTTAACATAAAAAATAAGTTTTTGGAAAGTTGATTTACTTAATAGGTTGTTTAAACATATTATCCTAGCATGGATAAACACAATTTCTTAGGATCTTTGGGCAAATCAACCATAAGATAAATCATCTTCTGATAATGAGAATTAAATAACCTCTAAAGTTCATGGAACATAAAATTACCAAAAAGATTGGATATATAACAAAGGAGTGAATATAACTACATGACAAGGTCAATCAAATATATCAAATAAAATGACAAATTTGTCGAATCTAATTAAAAATTATTGAGACCAACACTAGAACACAATTAAGGTTTTCCTTCATATCCAAGGGTGATAAGAAGAAATTGTTTTACGTGCACACTCGTTAAGAAAATGAAATAAAAGAAGCATTTATCTACGCTCCTAGTACTCTAACAATGTCAATTATGTGGTGGCCACACTCCGTTCATTAAGGTCTAAAGCATGATCTCCGTAAGAATGCGACTAATGAAATATCCTAAATAACCTTATATTCTAAATCATAAATATCTACAAGATTTTTATTAATTTCCAATTCATTACCTCATGATATAATTTAAGGATTAATTTTTGGGTTCTCTTAGAAGGTGTTGTTTGATAAACAAGTATATTATATC
>JZKD02S1944418.1:38156-49596 GCA_000966675.3 Picea glauca | reverse complement strand
TTGGAATCGTAAGAGTGTTTACAAAATATGCTAACCACCATGTGGAATTTAAAGTTGTAAAAAAAAACATCAATGTGATTTTAGACTCACTCCAACATAATGTCATATTTTCAATCTAATTTTCATAAATAATTTATGGATTCTCAATTAAATATAAAATTTTAACTTTTCATTTTTTGTAATGGTATTTTCTATCTTTTCATAATTAATTTTTAATATAATTTCTTTAAATATTTTTTGTATTTTATTTTTAATTATATAAAAATCTAAAAAATATCACAAAATTCCAAATCATTGTTTTTCAAAAAAATAAATGAAAATATCAATAAACAATTATAAGTTCTTTAAATGATTTTTGTATTTTATTTTTAATTATATGAAAACTTTAAAAATTCATTTTTACAACATTCCAAACAATAATTGTTGTCCAAAAAGTAGATGAAAATATCAATAAACAATTATAATCATAACCATCTTGAAAAAGTAAGATAAGTAGTTTGGGAGCAACCCAAATGCCATAGGTATTAAGTGACACATTTTTTTCCAAAATCCTATTGGGTGGTAGTATCAAAATCGAATGAGCCCACATGTTTTATATACAAAGTGATGCAAGAGCATCGTTAGCAAGCATGTGTGGCAGGACACCTCGGCGCCTGGGAATCATTTCAGAATCTCAAACGCTGGGAGTTACTGCAAATTTTTTGGAGCTTATTGGAAAAAAGGAAGAAGATCAAACGCTTGGGAGAAGATGATCATGAGTGATCTGGGAGTTTCACCCCGAGCCTTGAATGTAATTGAACATAGGTAGCAGTTAGAGTTTTTTTGTTTTCTGAGTAGATGAGTAGTCGGGGGGAACCCTAAGGACCCTCTGAGATAAATAGAGGTTTTGTACGCCCAAATGAGGTTGTTGCGAGTTAGTAGGAATTTTCTGAGTTTTGAGTTATTGTTTTGATATTAGCTGTAGCCATTTACTTTTGAATGAATGTGACAAAGGAAATTTGACTCAAATGCATAGCACTGTTACTGTTTGTAATTCTCTGTTATTGTGTTTTCATAAATGAATGAATTTCGTTATGAATGGATGAAACTATGAATGTTAGTATAAGTTTCAATTGATTCTCTTCTATTGAGTGAGTGCAAGGTGTGCACACAGAACACAAGGAGTGTGTGACGGGATCTGTTTCGATTCCGAAGCTCATAAGAGATATCACAAAACTTTCCCTTTGCAAGGAGTGCAAAGCGACTGCTGGAAGGTGTGCACATTCACCCACAAGAACCAAGTCTTGTGTAAGAATCTGCTGCAAGGAGTGCACAGATTTGGAATTCAGCTAAGTGTCGAAGGGACTCCATAAGAGTCAAACCTGCGAAACGCGAAATCCCGACTTGACCACAGTCGTTGATCCAAGGAAAGATCTGGACCGTCGATCTAGTACCATCGTTATTTCAGGTATCGGGAGAACGAAGGTAAGGAGACTCCCAAAGTCGTGAAACGTGAAACCCCGACTTAATCACAACCGTTGAACAAAGGAAAGAGTTGGATCGTCGATCTAGTACCATCGCTATTTTGGGTATCGGGAGAATGGAGGTAAGGAGACTCCCAAAGTCACGAAACCCTGACTTAATCACAGTCATTGATCCAAGGAAAGACTTGGACCATCGATCTAGCTTTATCGGGAAATCGAGGATTAGGAGAATGGAGGTAAGGGGACTCCCAAAGCCGCGAAATGCGAAATCGCGACTTTATCGCAGCCGTCGATCGAAGAGAGTCATGATTCGTCGATATGACGCTCGCAAATATCAAGAAATCAGGGATCGGGAGAACAGAGGTGAACCAACCTCTAAAGTCGTGAAACGATCACAGACGTCGATCGAGGAAAGCGCAGGACCGCCAGATTTTCTCTTAGGGAGGATTCAAAAATCGAGAGATCGAGACTCAAGAGAGTTGGGTGACTTGGAAACAGAACACCTGAGGTCCTGAAGAACGAAGCACCTTTTTTTAGGCATGCGGTCACAACCTGTGGTCATATGAGAGAAGCTTGCACCTGGTGCTTGTTCGCACGACGGAGTTTTGTGAGAAGGACATGTGGATAATTCTTGAAGATCCTAGAAGAGAATCAAAGAGTTGTTCCATCTCGAAGATTGAGAAGATCCAGAGATCAGGAGGTCAACAGACCCTACTGAGGTAGGGGCACTACATCAAGTGGTATCAGAGATAATTTTCGTCTGTAGATTTCAGGCGAAGGAGATAAAGGAGACGATAGAACTCGAAGTTACACTCTACGTGTGAGAGACAGTCGACACAATGCCACCAAGGAGATGAGTGGAACAACCTTTAGCCATTTGGGCTATAGAAAGGGAGATGCGAGAACTTCGTGCAAGATTAGAGGCGATGGAGGCAGCGCAGAGGAGGGCACCTGATGCTAGAGACATCATTGATGTAGAGAGCGAAGAAGTAGAAGTCAAAGAAGCTGCAGAAGAGAATGTTGTCGAAGAGTGCTTGCTAAGAGTGGTTGTTATATTGGGAGCTATATCCAAGATAGAGGTCCCAATGTACGAAGGTAATTTGGATGTTGAAGAGCTGTTGGATTGGGTAAGATCCATGGACAAATATTTCGACTATGAAGACATCGATGAGGAGAAAAGGGTGAGACATGTTGTCACCAAACTCAAAGGACACACAACACTGTGGTGGGATGAACTGCAGGCTGAGAGGAGAAGCAAGGGAAAACAAAAGATAAAGAATTGGGACAAAATGGTATCCAAGCTGAAGGAAAAATTCATGCCCAAAGATTACCAGATCAATCTGTTCAGGAAATTGCAGAACTTGAGACAAAAGGGTATGACAGTTAAAGAATACACAGAGGATTTCTACAAGTTGAACATCAAAACTAAACAAAGAGAGAAGGATGAAGAAAAAGTTGCTAGGTATATAAATGGCCTGAGGTATGAAATCCAGGATGAGATCAACATGATGTCGATAAGGACAATGGAGGATGCTTATCATTTTGCACTGAAGGTGGAGGAGAAGTTGGCCAGAAAACAAAATCAGCGAGGTAGAGGTAGAAGCCTAGTTCCAAACAAAGGCAAGGGAGTTTCCCAAGACAAGGCACAAAAATCCAAAGATGAGACTGAGAAACCACATAGTTACTCGGAAAGGGGAGGAAGTTTCCGAGGAAGACAAGATGGTGGAAGAAGTCCTTCCAAAGGAAGAGGAAGAGGCAGAGGAGGAGAAGTGAGGTGTTACACCTATGGAAAGGCAGGACATAAGTCTTGGGAATGTCCCGAGAGAAATAATAAGGAGAAGGTGAAGCTCACATTTCAGAAGCACAGAGAAGAAATGTTGAAGCAGAAGGAAAAGAGGATGGAACATCCCTGATGTTGAGAAAAGTCCTCTTAAAACCAGAGGCAGAAGTTGAGAAGCCAGTGCAGAGAAACAGTCTCTTCAGGACAACTTGCAAGACTAAGGAAAAGTCTGCAAGGTGATAATTGATAGTGGGAGTACTGACAACTCAGTATCCACAGAGATGGTGGAGAAATTGGAGATGGAGACAACAACACATCTGAATCCATACAAAGTCTCATGGTTGCAGAAAGGACACCATATAATGGTTACTAAACAATGCTTGGTTGAATTTAAAATAGGAGGATATAGAGATGAAATTCTATGTGATGTAATTCCCATGGATGTATTTCATATTTTGTTGGGAATACCATGGTAGTTTGACAGGAATGCCATTCATGATGGGAGGAAGAATGCATACACCTTGGAGAAGAATGGTAGGACACACATGTTGCTGCCAATAGACGAGAAGAAAGCGAAAGAGGAAGCCAACACAAGCATACTTCTCATGAGTGGGAAGGAACTCTTGAGAGAAGTTAAGAAAGGACATGAGATGCAGTTTGTTGTGGTGAGGAAACCTAGAGTTGTCCTTACAAGTACTTCAATGGATGATTTGTCGGAAGAAATTTGGGAATTGTTGGATAATTTTGCTGACATAGTGGTGGATGAGATGCCTAACTCATTGCCACCCATTAGAAGCATCATCCATCATATTGATTTGATACTAGGAGCAAGTCTTCCAAACAAAGCAGCATACAGACTGACGCCTCGAGATAATGAACCAAGTCCAGGAATTGTTAGACAAAGGGTTGGTCAGAGAGAGCTTGAGTCCATGCGCAATGCCAACTGTGTTGAGTCCAAATAAATATGGAGGATGGAGAATGTGTACAGACTCAGGAGCTATTAAGAAAATCACCATCAGGTATAGATTTCCTTTGCCAAGAATGGATGATTTAATGGATTGTCTAAGTGGAGAAAATGTATTTTCTACGATAGATTTGAAAAGTGGATATCACCATATAAGAATGAGAGAAGGTGATGAGTGGAAGACAACCTTTAAAACAAATGAAGGTTTGTATGAATGGCTTGTTATGCCATTTGGCTTAACAAATGTCCCGAGTACTTTTATGAGGTTGATGAATGAAATACTAAAAGATTTCATTGGCAAGTTTGTGGTTGCATATATGGATGATATATTGATCTTTAGCAAGACTAAAGAGGATCATTTGAGACACCTGACACTAGTGATGAGAAGACTACAACAGGAGAAGTTGTTGATCAATCTTGTGAAGTCCTCTTTTATGAAGACATAACTCATTTACTTGGGTTTTTTTATCTCTTCAAATGAGTTGAAGATGGATCCAGAAAAGGTGAAAGAAATCAAAGAATGGTCATCACCAAGAAGCATGTCTGAGGTAAGAAGCTTCCATGGATTAGCAAGTTTTTATAGGAAGTTCATAAAATATTTCAGTGGAATTTGTGCACCAATGATGGATACAGTAAAGAAGAAGCACAAGTCTTTTAAATGGACAGAGGAGGCAGAGAGGAGATTCAATACACTGAAGGAGAAGATAACGGAATGACCAATTCTGGTCTTGCCAAATTTTGAAAAGACATTTCAGGTGAGATGCAATGCAAGTGGAGTTGCAATCAAAGCAGTTTTGAGCCAGGATAATAGACTGGTTGCCTATTTCAATGAGAAGTTGAATGAGACTAAGAGAAAATACTACACATATGATAAGGAATTTTATGCCATAATTCAAGCCCTGAAGAAGTGGAGACATTACCTTGTCCCACAGGAAGTTGTCGTGTACAGTGATAACCAATATTTAAAATTCATAACCAGACAGGAAAAATTGAATCAGAAGCATGCAAAGTGGATTGAGTTTATGCATAATTTTACTTTTGTCATAAAACATATTGTTGGGAATACTAACAAATTTGTTGATGCATTGAGCAAGAGATGTTTGATTCTATAGGAATTTCAGGTGAAGACCTTGGGGTTTGAACACCTTAAGGAAATGTACAGTGATGATCCAGATTTCAAGGAGGCATACGAAGCATGAGTGAATCCTGTGCTGAGAGATAGGAGCCAATGGGCAGAGTATATGATTCAAGAGGGATTGTTGTTCAAGGGAAATCAGTTATGCATACCAAAATGTTCAATGAGGGAAAACCTTTTGAAGGAGAAGCATAGTGGAGGATTGGCTGGACATTTTGGCCATGATAAAACATTCACACAGTTGAGCAGTTCATACCATTGGCCAAGTATGAGGACAGAAGTGGTGAAATTTGTGAACAGATGTAGAATCTGCCAACATGCAAAAGGAACAAGACAGAACACTGGATTGTATCAACCATTGTCGATACCAGAGAGGCCTTGGGATGCAATAAGCATGGATTTTGTGTTAGGACTGCCAAGAACGCAAAGAGGATGTGATTCGATATTTGTGGTGGTGGATAGATTTTCAAAGATGGCACACTTTATCCCATGCCAGAAGACTAGTGATGCAACACATGTTGCAAATCTGTTTTTCAAGGAAGTTGTGAGAATTCACGACCTACCTAGAAGTATCGTCTCAGACAGAGACACAAAATTTGTTGGTCATTTTTGGAGAACACTATGGAAGAAGTTGGGGACAGATCTGTCCTTCAGATCAACTTATTATCCTCAGACAAATGGACAAAGTGAGGTGGTAAATAGAAGCTTGGGAAACTTGTTGAGGAGTCTAGTCACTGAGCATCAAAACCATTGGGATCAAATTCTACCACAAGCAGAATTTTCATACAACGACTCTCCAAACGGAAGCACTGGAAAGAGCCCATTCCATATATTTTATGGAATGCAACCCAAGGGAGTATCCAAGCTAAGAGACTTGGGACAAAGTGAGATCAGAAGCGTTGGAGAAGAAGATTTTGTTGCCGAAATGCAGAAGCTCCATAGCCAGATCATAGGACAATTACAGAACTCTAGCCAAGAGTACAAGCACATAGTTGATCAACATCACAGAGAACTTCAATTTGAGGTGGGAGATCAGGTTCTGGCACATCTCAGGAAAGAAAGGTTCCCTAAGGGAACATATAACAAGTTAAAAATGAAGAAGATAGGGCCATGTAAGATCTTGAGGAAGTTTGATGCAAACGCCTATGAGATTGAGTTTCCAGATGATGTGGGCATATCTCCCATATTCAACATTTCAGACATGTATCCTTACTAGAAAGATGACGCAGAGGGATTAGAATATCAAGATAAGATTCAGTGGGAGAAACAAATGCCTATAGTATAAAAACCATAAATGGAGAAGATCATTGATCACAGAATTCGCAAGAAGACCAGGAGGAAGACCTATCTTGAATATCTGGTTAAGTGTAAGGGACACCCGACAGAGGATGCCAGTTGTGAAAATGAAGTTGATATCCATAAGCATGGAAAGTCGGTGCAGGATCTCATAGAAAGGATTCCATGAATTTTTGTCCAGGGGGAGTATGATGCAAGAGCATCGTCAGCAAGCACGCGTGGCAGGACAACTCAATTCCTGGGAATCATTTCAGAATCTCAAACGCTCAGAGTTATTGTGAATATTTTGGAGCTTATTGGAAAAACGTAAGAAGATCAAACGCTTGGGAGCAGATGATCATGAATGATCTGGGATATTCACCCCAAGCCTTGAATGTAACTGAACTTAGGTAGCAGTTAGAGTTTTTTTCGTTTTCCGAGTAGATGAGTAGTCAGGGGGAACCCTAAGGACCCTTTGAGATAAATAGAGATTTTGTACGCCCAAATGAGGTTGTTGTGAGTTAGTAGAAATTTTCTGATTTTTGAGTTATTGTTTTGATATTAGTTGTAGCCATTTACTTTTGAATGAATATGACAGAGGAAATTTGACTCAAATGCATAGCACTGTTACTGTTTATAATTATTTGTTATTGTGTTTTCATAAATGAATGAATTTCATTATGAATGGATGAAACTGTGAATGTTAGTATAAGTTTCAATTGTTTCTCTTATGTTGAGTGAGTGCAAGGTGTGCACACAGAACACAAGGAGTGTGTGACAGGATTTGTTTCGATTCCGAAGCTCAGAAGAGATAGCACGAAACTTTCCCTTTGTAAGGAGTGCAAAGTGACTATTGCAAGGTGTGCACGGTCACTCGCAAGAACCAAGTCTTGCGTAAGAATCTGCTGCAAGGAGTGCACAGATTTGGAATTTGGCTAAGTGTCGAAGGGACTCCATAAGAGTCAAACCTGCGAAACGTGAAATCCCGACTTGATCACAGTCGTTGATCCAAGGAAATATCTGGACCGTCGATCTAGTACCATCGCTATTTCGAGTATCGGTAGAACGAAGGTAAGGAGACTCCCAAAGTCATGAAACGTGAAACCTCGACTTAATCACAGTCGTTGATCAAAGGAAAGAGTTAGACCATCGATATAGTACCATCGTTGTTTTGGGTATCGAGAGAATAGAGGTAAGGAGACTCCCAAAGTTGTGAAACCCCAGCTTAATCATGGTCGTTGATCCAAGGAAAGACCTGGACCGTCGATCTAGCACTATCGAGAAATTGGGGATCAGGAGAATGGAGGTAAGGGGACTCCCAAAGTAGCGAAATGTGAAATCGCGACTTGATTGCAGCCATCGATCGAAGAGAGTCGTGAGTCGTCGATCTGACGCTCGCAAATATCAGGAAATTGGGATCGGGAGAGCGGAGGTGAACCAACCCCCAAAGTCGCGAAACGATCACAGTCGTCAATCGAGGAAAGCGCAGGACAGTCAGATTTGGTCTTAGTGAAGATTCAGAAATCGGGAGATCGAGACTCAAGAGAGTTGAGTGACTTGGAAACAGAAAACCCGAGGTCCCGAAGCATGAATCGACTTTTGTTAGGTGTGCGATCACAACTTGTGGTCGCATGAGAGAAGCTTGCGCCTGGTGCTTGTTCGCATGACAGAGTTTTGTGAGAAGGACCTGTGGATAATTCTTGAATATCCTAGCAGAGAATCGAAGAGTTGTTCCAGCTTGAATATTGAGAAGATCCAGAGACCGGGAGGTCAACAGACCCTACTGATGTAGGGGCACTGCATCACAAAGCATGGTTGTATGTCACATAACTCATTACATACAAAGCATGGTTGTATGTCACATAACTCATTCTACCAATTATATATAAGAACTAAATACTTTGTTGACATGTATAAGTTGTATGCATCATTTTCATATCCATGATTGCACACTTCATCACTATATGTGTTATTTTACTCTTCATAAGGGTTTACCTGAGAAGCTTTGTGATTTTTAATGATTTGGTGAAAGATTAACACTTTGTTATAAGTGCATATTGTAATTTGCATAATATAAACTTATGAACAATTAAGGACCTTATAAGTAGTCCAGTCCATTATTATTTAGGAAATTTGTCATTTAAGTCATTTTACATATTAATTAAAAACAATTAAAAATATGAATTCAAGTGGTTGAATTTTGTATTGGAAGGAAACACATTTCTTCGCCAAAAGAAAGAGTCGAAATATTGACATGTGCACTATGGTCAATAATACCATTTTATTATTATGTTAATCCAATCTTATGACAATCATAGAGTCCTACATTGCTATCAATTACAACGAGTGCTTAAAATTTCAAAATCCAATTTAATAATAAAAACATTAGAAAATACTAAGAAGACAAACAAATAGTTTGAATCATTCATTTAAGTCTTGCAAGAGAAATAAACAAGTAATTCGATCAATTAATTTTTCTATTTTTTTTCCAAAAATGAAGATACTAAATCGTGTTGATTTGTTACCCATACCTCCTAGTTGTAACAATTGAAAACTAATTTCACCCATTGTGCTCTAGTTGAAACTTCAATGAAGAATTTCGCTTGGATACTCTCCACCCAACCCTAAGGTCACTAAAGAATCCAATC
Source organism: Picea glauca (assembly GCA_000966675.3). Taxonomy (NCBI): domain Eukaryota; kingdom Viridiplantae; phylum Streptophyta; class Pinopsida; order Pinales; family Pinaceae; genus Picea; species Picea glauca. The sequence continues at coordinate 40,331 of JZKD02S1944418.1, read as the reverse complement.
CCCAAATATCATAATGTAAATCCATATCAAACAACATATCTCACAAAACAACTCAATAAGAAACCCAAATATCACCCTAAACATATTTTACAAGGAAACACCCTAGTGAATCCCAACTATGACTAGGCATCTCAGCAACAAACCTCAAATATCATAAGGAAACTCATCAACAAACTCCAAATCAAATGGATACTCAACAACAAATACCAAGGCTTAAACCTACCACAAGTTGCTTCCAAGGATTAGAGTCCAAGCTTCAAGCTTTATGCCACACCTAAAGCCTTACATTCATATAGAGACATTATATCTTGTCTAGGATATACAACCTAAATCTGAGGCTAGACAACTTGTCTTGGAACTTACTATCCTGACTCACACTTTATAGGTCATCTAAGGAATTACAAAGAAAACTTGCAATCATCAATGCTAGTTAAATCAATCGCAAGGGTCTATGTTGGACTTTAAACACACCTAAAGTAACAAAAAAAAAAAATAGGATAACCTCGCTTTACCACTAACCAAGAGAAACTTTGCATAACCAACAAATAACCATGTTTATCACTCACTAAGAGTACATTCTCCCCTAGGCTCGCACAAGGTCCTATGATATATAATATACGAATAATTTAGGATTAAATAAAACTAATAGCCATGTCGAGAGAAAGTCTTTGCAAAAGGATAGGGTTGCATTTATTGAATCCATAGGACTTCCTTCATTAATGTCTAAACATAGTTACCAACTTGACAACAAGCCTCTAGAGTTCTATTTTTTTAGGTCACATTTAGTCATTGTTTTTACCCCATTTCAAAAAGTGTTGTAACGTCCCCCAGTCCATCTGAGTGACATTACAGTGCAGAATTTTCTTAAAAGAAAATTTTCTGCTAACTAAATTAATTCATTTGCAGTTAGTTGATTTCCTGTAGCTTACAACTACGAATTAAAAAAAAAATTAATTACCATCTACAACCACAAAATAGATGCATCTACCACATGCTCATAATCAACATGAAATGCAGCTAACCAACTCATTACAACATCATATAAATCAATTCTAAATACACAGAGTTCACGCACAACAATTAAACACATAATTTAGCATAACAACAAGATAAAACACTTATCTTTTCACAACAGTTGTGCAACTAGTTGCTTGGAATGAACGTTCCAACCAACCATAGGTTGGTTGTTCCAAATATCAACAACCAGTCACCCCCAAGTTGAGGCTAGCAATCCAAAAAATAGGGTGGTCTCTCACAGTCCACTCACAGCTCATAAAACTCTCAACGCAACTGATATTTTCCTACATCTATCATGATTTTCCACCAGCTCTCTTCCTCTTGACATGTCCAACCCAAGGAATGTACCCCTTCATCGATCTCAGTCCCTTGGGTGTCCCATTTGTTTATCAGGGTCTCTCTGGCACAATAAACTAGGAATCTCTCCACTGGGAACTCAAGGGAAACTTCTGCTAGGAAAACTATCAGCAAACCAACAACAAACACTTGTTGTTTTAGTGCAACTCACACATGAGTTCACTCTTCAGGCATGAAAAACCTAGCTCCTCATTTTTCCAGCTCAAACTCACTCCAATTACGCTCCAACATGCTCTAGAATTCTCCCTCCAATATGGTTGCATCAGCTTCAAGCTTTGTTTCTTGCTCTCCCCTTGGTCTCATGCGCCAAAACTTGACTCCCCCCAAAAAATTGTTGTGACCCCCAAACCATACGAATTTCGTCTCTTTGGCTTGCCTTTCTTGACTCACACTCTTTCCCAATATGATTGTACTCAACCCCCATGTGCCTAGTAACTTTGGGATTTGACCACTCACACCCACCCACTTACATGTATTCAATGATTGGATTTGGGAACACTCAATCAAAAATGGGAAGGTTCATATACAAATAGCAAATTTAGGAAAATTGGGTTAAACCAATATACATGGGTAATTTCCTCGTTGGACCCCTATTGGCCATTATCCTAGACACTCCCCCCTCTTGTGGATTAATTCATCCCCCATCTCTTTTCCATGTCCCCTTAGTAGTTGGCATCACATTTTATTATTAAAACATTGAAATATAATTCGCATATTACATTGCTTTGGTAGTAGCCACACATTGTCTACATAACCATTAATTAAACTGGGGATTATAGTGGGGATGTTACATTCCCCCTT
>JZKD02S1944407.1:26482-60240 GCA_000966675.3 Picea glauca | reverse complement strand
TAGCATTTGAGTGAGGACAAGTGTCGGAAGGTCCAACCTTGCCGGGAGTTAACGACAGGTGGCATCGGAGATCGAGGGATCGGGAATCCTAAGGACATGCACTCGTTGACATGACAAATGCCGAAACCCCGAATCTCGATAGGGCGATACAAGGCCACGGTCACGGAGGCAGGTCATATGGACCAAGCGCATAGCGAAGGGGCTAACGAAGAAAAGAACCCATCGGGAAAGTTCAGCACAAAATCCCAATAGGAAAATAAGTGGCCACGGTCTTGTGAACACAGTCATATAGACCAAGGTATTGTCGGTAAGGGGATAACTCTTAGAAACTGAGCCCATCGCGAATCGGGAATTAGAGAGGTAAGGGGATCGTGACAGTGAAAATTCCAAAACCCCCAACTCCGATATAGAGTCGGAAATAAGCCACGGTAGGCGCAGGAGCCATGATGAAGGAAGATAAGGCTGTGGATTGGGGCATTCAACAGTGAATCCCGAGGGGAATCTAAAGGGCCACTTCGGCTCAGACGAGGGGATACTAAGGAAACCAGACAAGCACATGGAACCCATAAATGCCCGAATCCTTGGGTACTCGTTTAGTCTTTTTTTTATTTTATTTTATTTATTGAAAATTGTGAGAAATATTATGAAATAGATTAAATTATTTAGTATAAAGAAATTATATAGATATAGGAATGAGTTAGTATAAAGTTAAAATGGATTAAATTAATGTAAATAATAATTTTAATTCAACTATGTTATTAAAGTGTAAGGTTAGCCTACCTTAAAGTTTGATGTTGACCAAGCTTAGATGCTTAATCCTAACCCAAAACTGAGCCAATTCCCCTTATGGAGTAATGTCTGTTTACAGACAAGTAAAGAAAACTTATGCCTAACCCTGTTTCTAAGTTTGAGTAGCACCAATTTGAAACGTCCTGGGACTCACCTTGATAGCTTGGGTGATGCAGGTTAAGTCATACCAGATGGCCAGGACTCGAAGAGGTCGAGGCTGAGGAGCGTCGTCATGGGCGCCACCGATGCCACCAACGCCATCACCACCACCAGTACCACCACCACCATCGCCCGAACTAGCTCTCATACTATGCTTGTTAGAAGCTATTAACGAGACTTTAAAAGGGTGCCAACCAGCAGGGACTGAAGTGGAACCCCCACCATCTGGAATGGGTAATCCAAAAGCATCAAGGGATTCAGGGGGAGGACTTCCACCTGAAGACATCACTCGAGAGTTGCATAAAATAAAACTTCCAGAGTTTGTCGGGGTTGCGCCAGTGAATGCGCGGAAGCATGGTTGGAAGGCATGACAAGGTGTTTTTCCTTAAGGGACTATGCATCCAATTCAAAGGAAAATATTGCAATTTTCCAGTTAAGAGATAACGCCTTGAACTGGTGGGGCAACTTAGAAAGAAAACTACACCTTACCCCAGACACGGTATCTTGGGAACTCTTCAAGGACAGGTTCTGAAGGAAGTATCTACCAGCATACTACGAGGAACAACAAGTAGGGGCATTAAATGCATTAGCACAAGGAAACTGGACTGTGGAAGAATATGAGATCAGGTTTATGGAACTGGTTAAATACGTTTCCTATTTGGACACTGACCAACGACAAGAAGAGTGCTTCGTTTATGGATTGATCCCAAAGATAAGAGCTATGGTGCGAATGTGGAAACCGTATTCAGTGGCGGAGGTAGTAGAGAGTGCACGTTATGCGGAAGAACACATAAACCTAATAGGGGGTACAAGATTGACATTTCCACATCGCCCTGGGTTCATAGGAAAGACCCCGAGGACATTTACTAGGGGAGGGGGCTCAAGGCCACCACCTTATGGTAACAGAAATGTGCCAAGGACAGTAGCTGCAGGGATTTCGATGGCAGCTAGTGCAACATCTCGTTCATCGCCAATAGTGCAGACAGGTCCACAACCATCTCGGGGAACAACTAGTAAGGGTATAGGTTCCAGGGGAAGGAACTCATTTCAAGGACAGACACGTAGCAATGCACCAGTTCCACCTGGTGTCACCTGTTGGGGGTGCGAGGGACCCCATTTCCAGCATGACTACCCAGAGTTTCAACCAGGGTTTGTGCATAATGAAGGAAAGGCACCGATGGGGAAGGCAAGTAGCAGCCACCATATTTACACAGTAGTTGATAACCACCAGGATGAACATCAATCCACCATAGTGGTGTCGTCAGGTACGCTGAATTATGTTAATGTTAAGATTTTGTTTGATTCTGGTGTGACAGATAGTTTCATTTCACCATCTGTATTAGAAAAGAGTGGGCTGGCAGCCTATGAGCACGATGACTTTAAGAAAGTTGAGATGGCTTCGGGGAAGAAACAAGCTGGAGGACCTAGTGTCAATAATTGTGTAGTAGACCTAGGAGTGTGCACTACCAAGTTGAAGGTATACGTCACTGCTCTTGGGGCATATGACTTAATCATTGGAATGGATTGGTTAGCATCTCATCAAGCCTTGATAGATTGTTTCGCAAAGAAGGTGCTTTGTGTCAATGATGAAGGAAAACTGATAGAGGTGCAAGGTATACAGAGAAAAGTGTCATTACGCTTTATATCAACTATGAAGGTCAAGCGATGCCTGAGACAAGGGTGTCGACTTTATGTAGTGGAGGCAGTGAAAGAAAGGAAGGAACCCTCATTGGATCAGTACCCAGTATTGTCAGAATTTCAGGATGTTTTTCCAGACGAATTACCAGGATTACCTCTCGAGAGGGAGCTTGATTTTACCATTGAGATAAAACCCGGTGAAGAACCAATATCCAAGACTCCGTATCGAATGACAGCGCTGAAACTTTTTGAATTGCAAATGCAGTTGAAGGAGTTACTAGATTCATGGCTAGTAAGGCCCAGTGTCTCACCTTGGGGTGCACAAGTAATTTTTGTAAAGAAGAAGGATGGATCCTTACGACTGTGTATAGACTACAGGGACTTGAACCATGCTATAGTGAAGAATAGGTACCCAATGCCGCAAATAGATGACCTCTTCGATCAGATGAAGGGAGCGGCAGTATTCTCAAAGATCAATTTGTGATCTGGGTATCATCAGTTAAGGATTAAAGAAAGTGATATCCCAAAAAATGCCTTTCGAACTCGGTTTGGACATTACGAGTTTGTTGTAGTACCTTTCGGATTGACTAATGTGCCAACAGTGTTCATGGGTCTCATGAACGGTGTATTCCGGAAGTACTTAGATCGATTTGTACAAGTTTTTCTAGATGACATTCTCATCTACTCTAGGAATGAAAGAGAACATGAGGAACACTTGCGAATAGTGTTTTCTTGCTTTAGGAAGAACAAATTGTATGGAAAGCTATCGAAGTGTTCCTTCTTCTAGAAAGAGATCCACTATTTAGGCCATATCATTTCAGGCGAAGGAATCCCGGTGGACACAGAAAAGGTAAAGGCCATTCTGGAATGGCCAATGCCGAAAAATGCACATGAGGTGAGAAGCTTCATGGGGCTAGCGGGTTATTACCGTAGATTTGTGGAAGGATTCTCAAAAGTAGAGAAACCCATCACCATGTTGCGACGTAAAGGGGTCAAGTATGAATGGATAGAAGAATGTAATAGTGCATTCATTGAGCTTAAGAGGTTACTAACTGGTGCACCAATTCTACGAGTGCCAGATATGGAAAAGGACTTCATGGTCTGCACGGATGCCTCGAAACAAGGGTTGGGGGTCGTGCTAATGCAGGATGGAGGAGTGATAGCTTATGCGTCAATAAATTTGAATAAGCACGAGGAGTTATATGCGACCCATGATTTAGAGTTGGAAGTTGTAATGCTAGCTCTGAAACTTTGGAGGCACTATCTTGTGGGTCAAAATTTTGAACTCAAAACAGACCATCAAAGTTTAAAACAGCTCTTCACCCAAAGAGATCTGAATGCTAGGCAAAGGAGATGGAGTGAGTTTATGAGTGAGTATGATTTTGGTATTTCATATATAAAGGGAAGGGAAAATGTGGTCGCAGATGCCTTGAGTAGGAGACCACATATCTTCTCTTTGGTAACCTTAAAGGTCAGTTTGAGGGAATAGGTGTTGACACAAGTACTAAGAGACAGTTGGTATTTAAGGGTTACTTCCGACCTCCAGAACAGGAGACAGTTAGATCCAAAGTATGAAGGATGTAATCTAGAAACAGAAGGATTGTTAAGATATCAAGGAAGGATATATATCCCAGAGAATGGGGATATTAGAAGCATCATACTGAAGGAAGCCCATCGATCACTTTATTGTGCGCATCCAGGCGTGAAGAAGATGTGCGCAGAGATGAAGAAACTCTTCTTTTGGGTAGGCATGAAGTGCGATGTAGTCCATTTCATCACCAGATGCCTAGAGTGTCAACAAGTGAAGGCCGACCACCGTCACCCGGCAGGACTCCTACAACCACATGATGTTGCTATGTCTAAATGGGAAGTCATCTCTATGTATTTTGTTGTAGGGTTACCGATCACATCGCATAGACATAATGCCATTCTTGTGATAGTGGATAAGTTAACCAAGAGTGCTCATTTCATTCCGGTTAGAGACACTTACAATGTCATTGATGTGGCACGAGTGTTCATAAGAAAGTTTATCCATTTGCACGGGATACCTATAAAGATCATTTCATATAGGGACTCAAGATTCACATCTAGGTTTTGGACAAGTTTACAGTTAGCATTAGGGACTCAGTTGAACTTAAGCACAACTTATCATCCTGAAACGGATGGGAAAACTGAGAGAGTAAATCAAGTCATGGAAGACATGCTTAGGATGTACGTAATGGATAATCAAACCCAGTGGGAGAAGCACCTACCTTTGGTAGAGTTTTCCTACAATAACAGTTATCATAGTTCCATCAGAATGCCACCATACGAAGCTTTGTATGGAAGGCCATGCAGAACACGATTGAGTTGGGATAGACTAGAAGACCAAGTAACAGTTGGGCCAGAATTGATTCAGGAAATGGAGGAATAAGTGATTCAGATCAGGCAGAGAGTAAAGGAAGCTCAGAATAGACAGAAAAGTTATGCATATGCACACAGGACCGACCGAAGTTATGAAGTGGGGGACCAAGTTTTCATCCGTATCAGGCCTAATAAGAGTACCATACGGTTCGGGAAGGGGACAAAGTTGTCACCACTGTTTATAGATCCATTTAGGGTTCAAGAGAAAATCAGAACCGTTTCCTATCGTCTCATACTGCCACCCCACTTGCATAAAACTCATAATGTATTTCATGTATCTGTTTTACGTCATTACGTTGCTGATGAACCACATAAACTAAATTGGAAATAATTGCAGGTATTGGACGTGGGAACCCTCACGGTCGAACCATTATGCATATTGGAATGTAGAGTCCAACAGCTCAGAAACCGTCTAGTAGACCAAGTTAAGGTCCAGTGGGACACGTATAGTCTGAGATCTGCTACTTGGGAGGATGCCGAGATCCTACGGCGAGACTATCCTTCACTATTTTGACCACCTCGAGAACAGGATTCTCGAAGGTGGGGTGTAGGTAACACCACCTTTTTGACTTACACGACCAGGATTACCTGAGGCCTATACACTATATTTCCTAGTCACAGTGAAGCTCTTTAAGTGATATACTTAAACTTTAAACTTCAGAACTATAATGAATGTTTAAGTGTTATTGATGATGATGCATGTACTGCGAGCTATTATGTGAATGAATTTTTTATGAATGATTCAATGCTATTGATGATGATGTATATGATGTGGCATATTGTGAGAAAGAGAACTTGTTGAATGTTTAATACTGTTAGAATAATGTTGGATACGATGAAATCTATTTTGGTAAATGATAATCTTGTGAATGTGTAAAGAGTATGAATTATGGAATATTGTGAACTCTAATTCAAATTGGAAATTTTTGATGTGAATGTATTGGTACGTGGATACCAAATTGAAATGAGGAAAGTATGCAATTATATGATGATAATGCATAGAAATATATGATTTTATGTTGCAGACTAATCTGCAGGTTATGGGCTATGAAATAGCCAAGTGATAATGATGATGGAAGTGGATATGTGGACCACTGTTGAGAAACATTATGGTATGAATAATATGTGGAAAATTATATTGATTTGGATGCATTGCTATGATATGCGGACTAATGCATGATTATGCTATGATTTTGGTACTAACACTGCCCAAAACTGAATAAACGATGACAAAACCTCCAGCAACATGGTGCCCTTGTGTGTTCCATTATAGGGTGTTGACCCTGGTTCTGTTAGGAGGGGTGGAGGGTTTTCCCACTATGTATCCTCCATTATAGGGTGTTGACGTTGGTTCTGTTAGGAGGGGTGGAGGTGTTTCCCACCGTGTATCCTCCGAAACCTGAAGTCATGGGAGGACGGTGCTGGTTCACGCTCCCCAGACGTGTGATGAGGACTGTCAGTTGCCTTCTAGGGAAGCTTGGTCGAGATAGAAACACTTCCACTTACGGGTTCTATTTGGAATTAGGCCAATATAGTTGGCACTCCATGATAGTCTAGCAGAGGACGGATAGGATGGGAGACGGAAGTAGGTTAGGAAGGAAGGATGAGTAGAATAGTTGAGACATATGGAGATCTGTTTTGTGGTGGAATGTGATGTCATCCCTTCAAAAAAAAAAAAGAGAGAATGTGTATATATGAATATTCATTATTGTGTAACTAAACCACAGTTGTTTAAAATAAATTACTGAACTGGACAATTGTAATAAAATATTTCTCACACAGATAAATGATTGTTGTCTTTTATAAAAGACTAGCCTTGCTGACTGGATTGAATGCATACGTAAATTATTAAAGAATGACAGTTTGATTATTAGTACATGCACGAGGTTTTCATGTACTAGCTACACATGCATTCCTTGTACATATACATTAGTATGTATGGACTTCTTGATTTACTTACTGATATTGTCAGTTACTTGATGTGAACGTATGAACCATGCTCTTCTCCCCTATACCATTCGACACCTTAACTTCAGGACGAATTTTCTTGAAGGGTGGGTTTATGTAACGACCCTAAATTGATAAATGATTAAGATTATTAAGTAAGAGTTAATTAAAGAATAATTGAGGATTAACTAAGTAATAATACTCTGGCTGAAGATCACATTTAATGACTTGTGACATTAATTTAAGAGATCAAAAAAGAAAAGATATAATAAGAGTTGCGTATGCCCAAAGGGTGGTGTATGCAGAGTGGGATAGCCAAGAAATCCTGAGACAATAAAATATTAAAGGGGGACGTAGGACGAAGGACGGTGGGAGAGGTTGTGGAGTAATTGCGTTAGTCGGAAGGGAGGAATAAGGGATGGGAAGAGGGGGATGTGCGCACCATTTGGCAGCGATGGATGTTGCAGACTGTATTGTTGAGCCAGTTGTATTGGCCAAAAACCATTGCATTTTTCCGTGAGCAGAATTTCTATGCACTGGGGTATTTGTTGTGCACTGTGGTATTTGCTGTGCACTGTGGTATTGGCTGTGAGCCTGTTGTATTTTATGTGGACTGTTGGCCTGCTGGGAGCAAGGAACAGAGTATTCTGGACTATGGCTTTTGATCAGGGGAGGCACCGAGTTGCTGGAGTTTTTGGGCACAGAGGGCCAGGATATCCGTAGATATCCTAGAGCTAGGTTGTTTTCCTAGTTGGCAGGGAGGACAGTAGTTTTGGGCAGTTATTTTCCTGTTTGTGGCAAGATTGATCTATGTAGCAGGGAGCAGAAAGGAAGCAACAAAGCAAAGAGGCAACATAATTTAGCATCATATCTAGGTACTTGTTAAGTTATGTATTTATTTCATACTGTACATCATTTAGTATTTATTGATAAATCTAGCTACTGAAGTTGTTGTTATAAAAGTAAATATTATGTTATGAAGTTTTGTTTCAGTTTTCTTTTTTAAAATGTTTAGGAAACTCAATGACTCTTAGTAATATATGGGCATTACAATGCTAAATCATCTAAATAGGCCTCGACTATATGCTTGAGGTCATGGAAAGAAAAAGACATGGCCCACTGAAAGGTGGCTCTAGCATTTTTGAGACCAAAAGGCATCTTACGATATGCAAATGTACCCCATGGATAGATGAATGCCATCTTGTGCTGGTCTTCAGGTATGATTTGTATTTGATTATATCCTAAAAAACCATCCATGAAAGAGAAGGCATCGTAACCTGCACATTCATCAATTATCTCGTCGATGAATTGTGTGGGAAAATTATCTTTGGGACAGGCCTTGCTCAAATCACGGAAGTATGTACATACACGAATTGTGCCTTGTTTTTTATTGACCAACATGAGGTTTGACACCCATTGGATCAAATGGATAGGATATATAAGATCAGCTTTTAGCAGTTTCTCAACGTCAACCTTAATGGTTGTTTCTTTCTTGGGGTTAACTGAACGAAGCTTCTACCGAATAGGCTTGGCATTTGGATAAGTTGCGATTTCATGTTCAACTATTTTTGGATCGATGCCTGGCATTTCCTCGTAAGACTAGGAAAAAAAGTCACAGAATTATTTAAAAAGATTTGTGTAGATTTGAATCTCTCTGGGGGAGCAGTTAGCTCTGACGAAAACATTCTCCATGACGCCAGGGTTTCGGGAGATATTGATCGGTAAGGTTTCAATGATAGTTTCCATATTACCCTCAGCATAAACCGTGTGTGTAGCTAAGGGATTAATAGGAAAAGACCTATCTCCCGTCATAGTCGAGGTGAATTCTCCAGCTTCAATTCTCCTTAACTCTAGGAGGAAGTATGATCTTTGATGAAGAACTTCCCAGGGTTTGTCTAGACTAGTCATTCCCTCAATTATAGCTTCATCAGAGAGCAAGACTAAGTCTAATGAATCGGTGTTAGGGAGAGAATCCTAAGCCCAAATAGGCTTTATAAGTGGATCAAACTCTTTTGCAGGAGTTGGATCAGTGTTGGATGAAGTTTGTTGGACTAAAGAGTATTCTACTTCAGCTGCGGACAAGGGCATGGACATGCCCAGGTGCCCTGTCCCATCCATCATGACCGATGGGGAAGGAATTATCCATGATTCATTGAAGTAAGTCATGCGGAACGACAAAACTTGAAATATCTCAGCCATATGGTGATTGGATATAAACTTGATATCTCCTTGAGGGGGTGGGTAATCGAAGGTACCCATCAAAGATGGGCATAAACCAACCCCTACATTGACTACACTTGGTTGAGGATTATCAATCATCAGGACCATGGATGCCCCCAAGGAAGGGTCAGGTTTGGAGAAAAATAATTGATCGATGGTCACTATCCAACCCTCATGTGGGAACAACAAGACTCGGAAAACTGTAGCAACCACAACTTGCATGGAATAAGTCCAACTCTTTCCTAACAAGATTTTATAGTCGAGGGGCACATTGACTACCTCTACCTTGACACACATGGTCTTCCCTCCTAACTACATGGGGAAAGAGGGAATGATGCCATGTGGTCAAAACGAATGACCTTTGAAATTAGTGAGGAGAGTAGGTGACAAAGACAAAATGGGTTGGCCAATGACCTTCCAACATGCCAACGACATAACACATGTCGAGGCTCCCTCATCAAGCACCGTGCGGAAGATATTCTGAGTAAAAGTTTTCATGGGATAAGCCACTACTGTCTGAAATGCTACGTGGTAAGGCAGACGAGGTTTTAGGTCGGTTGTATCCAGCATGATTGTAACTGGATTACAAGTCTCGGTAGATCCTAAAGAGGTTAACAAGGATTTCCTCTAGGAAGGGAAACTTTGGAGGACCTCCAAAGAGAACATCGCACAAGGAGTTTGTGATAAATCTTCCACCACAAAATAGTTCTAGGAGGCCCTTGCGTTTGTGTTGTGAGAATATTTTTTGAACGCGACTTTGGGGATGCATGTCATTTTTTCGCCCAACGTCTTCTCTATTTGTAGAGGAAGAGATGGGAGTTCAACTTCTTTTCTCTTCTCAGAAGTTCTTGGTTTACTATAGTGATGTGCTCTAGTCGATATAAAAGCATCACCCTTCACCATATATACATTCATGGATGCGGGGTTGTTCGAAGACGGAGAGGGTCCTTGGTTTCCCCCTTCCATGCTTGCAGAGGCTTGGGTTATATTTTTCCCATGTTGAAATGGATTGGTTAACACAACAAGTTGTTGTTGCGTCACAAACTTTTGGGCTTTTGCAAGCCGAGGACATAAATGGGTCATGTGGTCTTCAATGCATAAGTTTCATGGATACCTCACCTTTTGTTTCTCAGTGTTGTCCCTGCCAGCATTATCGGTAGGTTTTTTATCCCTCTTACCCTTCTTTCATTGTTTTTTCTTTCCTTCAAGCTATTGAGTGGCCTTTGGATTAGTCGATTGCACTGTGTGTACATCCAATGTTTTTTTAGGGGGAGCAGCCAAAGCAATAGTTTGGCTAGCCACTGTGCATTGTATAGACAACTGCTGCAACTACTTCGTCAATTGCTCAACGAGCTTTGTTTGTGCTGAACCAACAATATCGTCGGCATGTGGTCTATCTCTTTGTCTAGTTTTATCAATTATTGAGCGTGGTGCATCTAGAAAGATCTCGTATAATAAACCAGACTGAGAATAGATTAGCTCAAGTTGTTGAGGTCTCATGATCGTTTCTTCTTCGGAAAATACTCTCGACGTCATGACGTCTTTGGACAACTGTGGGACCAAATACTTAAGGAACCACTCGAGAAGGAATGCTAGTGGGACTGGTACCTTAATTAAACTCTTTCGGTGTCTCCATTCTCGGATGTGATCAGAGATATGGTCCTCTTTCGTTTGTGATAAATTGGCCAACAATTCAGTGCCAGCGTCGTATCTCACAGGTAACTAAAAATGGTTTAGGAAATCCATCGCTAGTTCACCGAAGGAAGAGTATCTTGAGTGATCGAGCTCAATGTACCATTTTGCGGCACTCCCAATGAGAGTACGTTGAAACAATTGCAACTGTATGGAGTCGTCCTTCAACAATTTAGATGAGCACCAAAGATGGAAGGTAGTTACATGATCTCCTAGATCTTCATTAGGCTTGGCTTCGAACTTTGGGATGTCCTAAGAAAACTTTGTCAGCATAGGAGGTCAACGCGGATCGTGACAGATAGGGTCATTCAACAACCTTGTCAAGTCTAGAAAATGCAAGGTTGCCAGGAAGGGTAGCTTGGGTTTTTGGTGATAACCTAGGAAAAAGGGGCCTAGATTTTGGCTGGCACTAGGTTGCCAGGAAAAGTTCGGATGTTGGCCTGGGTTCTAGTAAAAACCATGTCCATGGCCAGCATATGGATTTTGCGTGTGAGGTCATCAACTAATTTCCAAAATATGACATAGATGGTTGGGCATGAATTACATTCGAATGACTTTGGGAAGGATTACCCCATGTCAGTCATGTGGGGATAGACATAGTGCTTTATCTGGGGTTCCATTGATTATGAAAATAATTACCTGAGATCGGCATTCCTAATGAGGGAATGGATCCCTGCCAAGAATTCCAAGGCCCTGATGTGGAATAAGTTCTTGGGTGTGCCCCGTGTGCATGAATAGTACCTTGCATAGGAATAGGTTGTCCTAAACCAGGGTTTCCCCCAGTTGGGATAGTAGATGATGAAAAGGAATTGTTACCAAATGCACTGAACAAAGAAAATGGTGTCAAACCTACCACCATATTATGCAAAGGTGGTCCTTGACTCCCTACTCCAAGTAAACTATGGTGTGCAGGTGGCCCGACGGATTGTTGATGCGTGCCACCGAGTGAAGGGGATGAAGGAGGTATATGACCTTCTCCATAAGGGAAAGCGTTAAAAGGAGAAGGAGTGCCCCCGATGTGTCCTTGTAGAGGAGCATTAGAGCTCCTTGTCCCTAGACCTGAAGTCTGTGAAGTGGAGTAGGAAATTACAGGACTTGTACCTGAACTAGGCATCTCGTATGAGAATGGAGGGCCTCTCGCACTTGGTGTGAAATGGGTTATGGCCACCGCCAGGGACGGGATCAGACCATTGTTAAAGGTAGAGGCAACCGAGACCATGGTGGCTAGGACTAGTGACGATGGGTTAGGAGGTGCAAACTCTCATGTAGTGAAAACCGTAGTGGGAATTGAAGAATTCCAAGAAGGAGTAACAACATTTGTTTCCATTGCTGCCTGTGACACTGTTTGGCACTCGTAAGGGTGAATTGGTACAATGATGGGTGTCGAAAGATCAATGATGGAGGTTTTAGGTGGACCAAGAGCTTGCGCTTCGAATTATAAGACAGTTGATTCCTCTGGATGTTGGTCAGGCTCAACTTCATGTGACCCAGTCGCTTCAAAAGACCCTTGTTGGTCTAGCTTTCGCCTTAGTGGTGGCGGGGGTGGCTCCAGTGTAACCGGGGATAGGACTTGAAGCCTTCATGACTGGTGGATCTCGTGATCCTCCACTGTGTGAGAAGATCAAAGACACGCTAGGGTAGTCTAACCATTCAAAAAAAACATGCACTAAAAAGTCCCTACAAGATAAGACAAGCAAACACTAAACTAAATGGAAGAATAGTTACAACAACCAACAATAGAGAAACTTACGGGTGCAAGTGCAACTCCAACACAGAATCACCCTTCGGGTATACTCTACAAATCGTGGACCATTTTATTTCCTAGGTACCGCAGTATACCCCCACAATCACCTATGGATGTCCCTAAAAAATATAGGCAACTAGGTTGCCAACGCACGAACAATCACCAGGTGGGTGCAGTCAAAAGTCGGGTAGACCACAATGAGAAGGGTATCGCGCCCGAAACCTGTCAAGGGTATCGAGAGAAAGTGGTTTGGAAGAAAACTGAGGACCTCAAACGGATTCAAGACCCAGGAAGCTCCGTGGCAAATGCAATCGACGAAATCCCAAGACAAGCCCTCTATATGTGTTGTCCATTACGATTGGTCTAACTTTGGAGGGTTATCTCCGCTACCTTTCTGCACGTGACCTCATGTTTATCCCCTGTGTTAGAAGGGGGTCCCAGATAAATTTCACGATAATGGACTTGGACACTCCCTAACTAAGAATCCAATGTTCGATTTTAATGGCCTTGAGGAGTTTCCTCTCCAACCTAATCCAAGGCCCTAATCTTGAACTAGTTGGTTAACCCTACAAACATAAAAGTCTAATAAATTTTAGATTTAGCATTAATTTTATGGCTTGTCTTATGTCAAAGGGTATGAAAGTGAAACTAATGATGTTTTAAAGATGAAAGTAAAAATGAACAGAAAGTTGGAAACAAAAATCTTCACTTAACGCAAATTTTCAACAACTTTTCATTTTTAATTTTTTTTAAGATTTTTCTAAGATATTTTGAACAACAAACTTAAAGCATGATTTCACTCAACTATGAGCTACTTACGATCTAATTAAACTATCAATAACTTAAGAAGGCAAAGTCTTTTCCCTGGTTACTAATGCAAAACAACACTTTTCAACCAAACAAAGAAATGAAAGATTTTTTATTTTTTTTATCTGAATGCTCACAAAGAAAAAAGTAAAAATATCAACAAGTCAAAAACCAAGAAAAATTTATGTCCTAATTGTAGATCACAAAGAATCACTTCAAGAAATCGCAGACTAGAAACTTTAAAAAATGACTCTCACACTTGTTTAAAAACGCAAAAGAAAATTTTGATCAAAAACTTTTAAATGAAAACGAAAGCTATGGATGAGATCAAACCTAAGCTATTGAATTATAGGACACAGATTCAAAAACCTAAGAGGTATAACTCTTATCAAGGAAAAATATGACTCCCTGACCCTCAACAAAAACTATCCTTCACAAGCACACTACTGAAAATTCAACAACAAGCATGTGCACGCGAGCTATGTAGAGCTAGAGGGTGTGTACATGTGTGTTGGCCTTATACAGGCCGTGTGTATCTCTAAAACTCTAAAACAAATAAAAAAAGACAATCCAAACCAGGAAGAGACCACTGATACTGAGAACTAGGATCTCTTGAAGGCTTAGACACTTTCTTTAACAGAAAAAAGAAAAATTTGTAAAACAAACCAATCTGAGATGAACCCTAAGTTGTAGACTACAAACAAACAAGACTAGAAAGAGTTCCAAAAAACCCTTGAGAATGATTGATTCTGTCAGGGAAGAGGATGACTGCCTCAAATTTTTTTTGGAATCATACACGCTACTGTTACTTCTTCAGCTAGCGTTTACACGTGGGCTATAAGAATGTAGGGCGTGGGTACATGCGTGCAGACCTTATGGAGGCCACGTGTACCTCTGTGGGTCTTGAAAAAAAACATTCAAGAAAAGAAACTGAGATAGCTAGTATGGAAGACCAGAATCTCTGTTAGCTCAAACTTTGCAGAAATTTCAAAAAACAGAAAAGAAAACCATTCTTTTAAAAATACCCAAAAATATTCCCAGGAACCCTAGATACTTCCCCAGTATGGTCGTCAATTCTATTGTGGTGGGAAATACCCCTACGGACTAGCACTTAGGTTTATATTATGCATGAAGATAAGACCAAAAGAATCCTACTTTCTACCTTCGTCCCAGACCTAATCTCCATTTATTTTAATAAAATACATGGTTAAACAAACATACCTTGTTCTGTATGTTCGATGTCAATCCTTATTCACACTTGATCGCTTGCTAGAAGCTATCCTCCCAATATTGAACTGTGTACGAAACAAGAAACAAACTCTACATGAATTTGTTCTATAGATTAATGGGTTAGAGATTCAAACATATATTCACTAAACTATGAAGAACTCATATAGTGGGACGGGAAAAGAATTTATTTATTATTAACTTTAATGAATCAACTTACAATGTCGAGACTAGCCACTGCTCCGCAAACCTAATCCTGGGCTCCTCTTCAAATGTCCTCCAACTGTTATCCACCATTTTGGTCATCGTGATGATGACATGATGATATTATGATGATGGAAAATCAATCTCTTCATTAAGGACACTTTCCTGAGAAAAGTTACATTTGTCTGCTTCCAGAAATCATGTTTTTAA
Source organism: Picea glauca (assembly GCA_000966675.3). Classification (NCBI taxonomy): domain Eukaryota; kingdom Viridiplantae; phylum Streptophyta; class Pinopsida; order Pinales; family Pinaceae; genus Picea; species Picea glauca. Next base: position 45,200 of record JZKD02S1944407.1, on the reverse strand, counting down.
ACGAGGTTCGCAGGCTACCTATATACTTGCCTGCGAGAATGCTTGATTCTCGCAGGTTGCATTAAGCTGGAGTACGAGGGGTTCACACTGTACCTAACTGCTAGTGTGTAAACATCTTATTAAAGAGGAAAAAGATGAAGTTCTCGAGCCTTCTAGAAGGGAATCTTCAAGAAGAATGAGTTGGCTAGCGAATGGTTATCTAAGTATTGGTTTTCCTGATATCTTGGGATCATTTCTTATCCAAGTAACTAATCTATCTTCTCCTATATATTGAGGATATTGCTCATGGAAAAGGTTAAGAAGCAAGAAGTAGACTAGCAAGAGATTGATTGGAGAATTAGTGCAAGACTGTATGGAGGACTGATGCTACAACAGCTAGAGACAACAACAAGGTCATCTAAAGTGGTTGATTTTCTTCATGCATGAGAAAGTGTGTGTCAGAACTAGGAGCCATCGAAAGGAGACCCATGACATCAAGGATCAGGTTGTAAGTTTCACTTTCATTTAATTCAATACAGTAATATGTCCCTTTCCCATAAAGATGATGTCACTTTATTACATAACTCCTTGATCATATGTATAGATTAGCTACTGAATATACTGATCTCCCTTCACTTCGATTGGTTTGTACTGTTGTGATATGAAAAGGACAAGAGCATTGAAGCGAAGCTAGGAACAACAGAGACCTAAGGAGAGCATTCATAAGGTATGTCCATAATACTTACCTCTTAGTTCGTTCAATAGGCTAGATCTAGGGAAAGTGTATTATTCTGTCCTGTTTTGTTCTAGATCCAGGTGGATCTAGGGAGATCGGTTTGTGTCCCCACTCATGGATTTATCCTGAAACAAAATTGGAAACTCCACTGGGGATCTATTCCCTTTTTCTTTATGGTTTTTTGAATTTCCTGTGGCCATTTTCTCTATTTGCATTTTTCTCCTGCTTTGTCAGTGTTTGAGTCCTCAGGATATCCTGAGAGGCCTTCTGGGTCTATAAGTCAGCTTGGATTTTTCTTGCATTTTCAAAATTTTTATTATCTTTAGGAGTTCTCGCACTGTGTTCATTGACAGCCTGTGAGAACCAGTCAAGTTCGCACCCTTCACATATAGTCCAGTGCGAACACCTCGCAACTTGCTTTAAAGTGGCCTACGAGAATCCTATCTTCTCGCACTGTGTGACACTGCTTGCCTGCGAGCAAGATTTTTGAAAATTTTGAAATTAAGTTTTGACTTTTTGAATTGCTCAGAACAGTTGAATTGCATATTTTTGTCTCATTGGATCATTGACTTATACATCTCTTTCTGTAGTTTGCTTGCTAGAACAGATTTAGGGTTTCTAGGTCTTTCTTGCTCTTGGTAGCTTGACTTTCGTTTCTTGGCTCTGTTTGGAATTTTCTTTCTCTCTGACTTCTGGAGTTGAGTGTGTCTAATTGGCTGAGAACCAGTGATTGGTAGAGAGTCAAGTGCTTGGTTTTTTTCCTTCTACTTGGTGGTTCGAAGGAACATTTTTCATTTGCATTGGGAAGACTCATTGGTTTGCTTTTTGTTTTTACTTTCATTGAAAGTGTTGGTTGGGTTGTTTTGCTTGTTTCTTCAGGATTTGATTTTCTTTTCTCATTAATTAGAGTTCTTCTTGGAAAGTGAAGGACAAGTTTTCTTTCAAGATTTTGTTTTTATCATTTTGAAAACATTGCAAAATCAAATTTTAGATTTTATTGAAGTATTGGAAAAAGACATTTAGAGATTGTTCATTGATAAATGATTGTTTGCATTGACATCTGAAAGGAAATTGAGCATTGAATTTGCATTATAGTATTGTGTTTGATTAAGAAAATGTTCTCTCTCTCCCATAACTAGGATTCATGGAATGAAAAGAATCATATTTCATCATTATCCTTGCATTATTTGGGTCAGAGTCATACATCATGAGTTCCACTTCCGTTACCTTTGAGTAAACAACAGCTTTTAAAAACATTGTGTAATCTTAAAATTGATCTAGTAACTTTTTTTAGGGCTCTTTTACACCAACATATTAGCTAGGCTAGTGCTTCGGAGTAGGAAGAGAGACACACTCTCCAAAATCTCAAAAACACACAATAGAATCTTGAGTTAGGGAGTGTTAAATTCCATTTGCAACATATTGTCCTGGGATGCCCTTCTAACACCAGGGTCAAGCACTAGGGCGCATTGGTGTTGGCAGAGTTACTAACCCTGCTTTGTTGACATTGGTGTAGAGATTTCACATATTACGGGGATCACTCCGAGGTATACCCACAATTATCAGTGGAAGCCTTTGAGTTGGTTTCGGGCTTGATACCCTGCCCTTGCATGTGGATCGGACTGACGACTATTCCCCCAGGCTGTACTGTTGTTTGTGGTGACCTTAGTGGCCTATCTCTCTAGGTTATTACCCAAGGTGACTATGGAGGGGAAAGTCTTCACGGTATCTAGAATTGATGTTGATCAAACTCACTTGGGCTCCTTGGAGGGTATACCCATGATTGTGTGTGGGAGCTTGCACTAGGGCGTAAGTCTGTTAAGCAGGTCGTCAATGTAACTTTTCCATCTTAGCCCCGCCCCTTGTCGTCTCGTTGTTACGACGTTGGATTTCATCACCAACAAGTGGCTTCGAAATTAGAAGGTATTGTTTGCTTTGTGATTTCTTTCTAGATTTTTTTTTACTAGTACGTGTTGTTTCTCGAAGTTGACCATAGGATTTTCTTCGCGGAGCTTGTCACTTGTTTACAATTTCTCCCCCACGACATTCACGTAGGATGCAAGTTTTATCCCTAGAACATTCAGACGCTTCACAACCCTTGCATACTACAACACCTGAGGGTACCCCTGAGGGCTCTCCTCGTCAGAGTGAAGTCCCCGTTGTTACTCCACCACATGTGGATACGAGTGAAGTCCAAGATGTTTCTACACCACCTCCACAGGTAGAACACACTGATTCTCTAGGAGATTTTCGAATTACCAATACTATAGAGGACTATCGCATTCGTCGAGGTGAATGACCTGTTGGACGAGTAAATCCTTCTGAAGAAACCATTGTTACATCTTCTGAATCAACTGTTGGGCCTTCCAACGGTGTAGTAGGCCAAGATCCTTTTTGGTCGGGTAATTTCCGTCAAGTTATTTTTGGTATTGAGTCACCCCCTGTCTACGCAATCAACCCTCCTGTGACTTCTGAGACAGAAACTACACCAGAGACTACTACTTATCACTTCGTTCTTCCTCCTGAGATGGCCCATCTTGCTAATACTACAAGTTTCCAAACCGAAATTACTGCAGCTACTCTGGCTCCTATCAATACCCAGCGAATTCCTAATGTCATCCCGACGTTACCGCCCAGTTACCACGCACTAAAAGCGTTGTTGAATTCTGCCAATCCAACACCTCCACAAATCCCAGCCGGTCCTCCAGGTGGTCCTCCTTTTCCTGGGCATCCTATTCCCGGTTTCATTCCAACACTCCCTCAATTTCCTTCTGGTAACCCTAACCCTAGTGGTACTATCCCAACTGTAGCACCAAACCCACAGATTCCTGTCAGTGGACAAGGTGGTACAGTTCCTCTTCCTTTTCCCGGACACAACATAGTCACTACGCAACCCATAGTTGGCACGCAACTTCTGGGTGGAACTGTACCTACAGTAGGGGGACCAACCTCATCTTTTGGACAAAATATACCCCCTGAGTTGGCCTAGTATTGGAATCAACTTCTACAGAACTTTCCTCAAAATGTTGGGGGGTAGCAAACTGTCCCTACAGTGGGTCAACCTTATCCGGGTGTAACCAATCCTATTTTGGGTACGGGTCAGACTACTCAACCCTAGGTCCCTACTTAGACTCAAAGTTACAATCCTTGGGGTTACTATCCTATCCGTCCACCACAGAGTCATCCAGGGCCTTCCCTCTACGGATAGTCTTCTTATGGTCCTACTAGTTTGCCAACAAGGATTCTGCCCCAAAGCCATCAATACCCACAAGTAAACCGCCAGTTTCCTTTCCTTGCTACTTTGGATTTACCAAATTTGTCTAGTATTTTGAATAATCCTATTCATCACTCTCCTCAATGGCCTTCTATTCCTTCAAAGCTTCCATCGGATATTTCGAAATTCGATGGCAAGGCGGGAGAGGACCCTAATAATCATGTCATGAATTTTCATTTATGGCGTTCGTCCAATTCATTGATGGATGAATCCATTCATCTCTGTCTTTTTCAAAGAACCCTCACTAGAGTTGCTGCAAAGTGGTACATTGAATTACCACGAGGTTTCTTTTTCGATTTTCACACCCTTTCTATGGCCTTTCTCACACACTACCAGTTACCGATCCGTTATGATACTGGGACTGAGATTTTAACTTCCTTCAAACAAACAAAGGGAACTCATATATCAGATCATATTCATGAGTGGAGAAGGAGGCGACGTCTCATTAATCTTGAACTCCCTGATCAGTTACTGGCAGAATGGTTTACGGAATCTTTCATGAACGAAATTGGTAAGGACATCGCTATGGGTGGTTTTATTACAGAAGAGAAGGCGATAAGTTGTGCTCAGTATCTTGATTTCGTTTATTCGCAAACAGGAACACTGTATAATCTATTACTGAACTTGCCTCGTCCTGGTACTTCCAGTGCTTCAACCACCCCAGCCACTTCACATGCAGTCGATGGTGTGATTGGTACTACCCATGCCCAATCACATTCTGTTTCAAACATGAACCCTAAATCCAACTCTTCTAATGTTCAAAATTCTCCGTCTCCTACTCCTCCCACCGGTAAAACTTCTGAAGTGAACGTTGTTCAATCTACGCCGACCGGTAAAAATAAATCAAAGAAAGGGAGGGGCAAGAATAAGGAGAGTAAAAATAATAATCAAAATGATAAAACTAAAACCCCTCCTATTGAAGATCGGGATAAGCGCAAACCACGCTACCCTTTCCTTATTTGTGGTGACGATCACTAGATGAAGGATTGTCCTAGACGCGCTGAGGGTAATAAGTTTCTTCAAGGAACGCCCAAACCCTCTACGCCGACAGTCTTATCCCAACCCTTCCCGTCTTAGCAACAGGCTTCCTTGGTCATTCATGAACAACCTTCTACGTCTACAACATCATATGTTTTGATGTGCACCGGTGATTATAAGAACAATGACATTGTCATCGCAACTAGAGCCAAAGACTATTCTCCATCTAAGGAGAAGGTTGACGATTTACCTCCTGATTTGGTACAACCCTCTCCACCGAATCTACCTACGAACGGTCCTCTTATTCTCGAATGACCGAGCCTTGATACAGTCCTACGACCCCCAAAAGGTGTCGTTAAGAAGTCGACATTCAATCCTCATGCTCGTGCAGCCCAGAACTATAGCATTGTAGAATATTTGGCCCAAGCACCTTCAGCGATGTCTGCCCTTGAAGTCCTTCAGTCTTGTCCGGCACAACGAAGGGCTCTGTTGAAAGACATAGGTGGAATTTATCCTACAGATACAAATTTGATAGTCTTTGACTTGGAAGACCATGTTCCAAGGTTACCCCCACATCTTTCTTTTCAGATACAAGGTATTGTCTCCGACAAGAACATCTGTCGAACTGTTATTGGTGAGGGTGCCTCTACGTGTGTAATGTGTTTTACTTGTTGGAAAGCCATTGGCTCTCCTCCGTTAACTGAATCAAAAAATACTTTGAAAGCCTTCAATGGCTTAGGTTTTAAGCCTTATGGTGTTCTTCTGTCATTTCCAGTTACTCTCAAAGGTAAGACCGTCCAAGTTGAAGTGGAAGTTTTCGATGCTCCCCTAGATTATAATATTCTTCTTGGCCATAGCTGGGTAGATTCCATGTGAGATGTTGTGTCAACACTGTTCCGTGTAGTCTGTTTTCCCCATCAAGGAAAGATTGCTATGGTTGATCAACTTGCCTTCTTTAATTCCGATACTCACACTGGAAACATGTCGTTTATAGCTAAAACCCCACCGGGTTATGAGAATGTTGGAGTCGGTCTCTTAAAAGACTCTTCGTTAATGGGTACTTTTCCCATACCACCACCACCCGATATTCTACGCCTGTTAGTTGCTTCAATTAATATGATATTTGCCATCCCTCATGAGCTTCCGGTGTATTTTGACCCTTGGATAGTCCCTGATCCAGGAGATCATCCTCGTTTCAGCGACATTATGTCGTTAAGTCCGATTGAGTCTGCTTATCACACGATTCAATCGACAACACCTTCTACACCCTCTCTTGAGGAGTTGTCTCCCGATCCTTTCCGTGTCATATTTCCCACTAATGAGATGATAATGTCTGTCATGGCCGATACACCTTGGGACGATGGGCATCATCATTCCATATTGTTTCTGGAAAAACACACTCTCGAGAATTATCAGCGGATTTCGACTCCGTCGACCGTTGTTGTCATAACGACCATTCTTGGATCTACACGTGATGTATTTGTAGAAGGGAACCTCAACAATATTTCTCCCATGATACCCATTGATATTTCGGTTAAACCTGGGATAGTTGAAAATGTTCATATTGGAGCTTCGTGTTCTCCAGAGCAAATTGTCAGCTATACTGCTTTGTTCAAGGAATTTTGTGATGTCTTTGCCTGGAGTTACGAATAGATTCCAGGTATCGACCCTGCTATTGTCGTGCATGAGATAAAAACATACCCCAGAGCTAAACCAGTCCGGTAGCACCTCCATCCTGTCCATCCATGTAAAGAAACAACTATCAAGCTCGAAGTTGAAAAACTTCTCAAAGCCGGTTTTATTTACCCCATGGCTCTGACAGAATGGGTTTCTAACCCCATACCGATTGACAAAAAAGGTGGTAGTATACGTGTTTGTGTTGATTATCGGGATATTAACAAAGCCTATCCAAAGGACAACTTTCCAACCCCTTTCGTCGACCAGATCATTGATGATTGTGCCAGTCATGAAATCTTTTCTCTCATGGATGGATTCTCTGGCTATAATCAAATTAACATCGCTCCTGAGGACCAACATAAAACTACTTTTATTTGTCCTTGGGGTACTTTCGCCTATAGGAAACTCCCCTTCGGTCTTAAGAATGCAGGTGTTGCGTTTCAACGTGCTATGTCTTATGCATTTCACGATAGAAAGCATATCGTTCAACCTTATTTGGACGATTTTCCAGCTCATTCTTTATGCCGCGTCGATCACCCTAATCATCTCCGAGCAATTTTTGTTCGTTGTCGGTTCTATCGAATCCGTCTAAAACCTCATAAGTGCATCTTTTGTGTAGAGTCTGGCCGTCTTCTCGGGTTCATTGTTTCACGTCAGGGGATCCGGGTAGATCCGATTAAGGTTAAGGTGATTCTTAATCTCCCTCCTCCTTCTTCACTGCGTCAGTTACAAAGTTTGCAGGGGAAAGCAAACTTTCTTCGTTGTTTCATCCCAAATTACGCCGATATTACTCATGGTTTCACACATCTTTTAAATAAAGGTTCAAAGTTTGTCTAGGATAAGGTTGCTAACAACACCTTTGAAGCTTTAAAGTTGTCCCTCATGAAAGCTCCTCTTCTTTTCCCTCCTGACTATAGTCGGGATTACTTTTTTTATCTAGTTGCTTCTGAGTATACTATGGGCATGGTCCTCATTCAGGAGGATGATAACCACGATGAACATGTTATCTATTACTTGAGTAGAAGTTTATCATCCACGGAAATCAAGTACCAACATGTTGAGAAACTGGCTTTGGCTGTTGTTGAAGCAGTTCAACGTTTTTGCCATTATATTCTCTCCAGGAAGACTACTGTGATTTCACACTGTAACCCCATGCAACATATATTGACACGTCAATTGCTGGGGGGAAAGTACTCCAAGTGGATTGTCATTCTTTAGGAGTTTGATTTGGAATTCGATCGCGCCACGTCGAACAAATCCTTAGTTTTCGCTGAGTTAATTTGTGATTTTCCCCACACTGCCATACACAAAGTAGCAGTTGATTCGTTACCCGACGAATCACTTTTCCTTATCAGTACTGACGATATTTGGTACGGAGATATAACTATATATCTCCAAACTCAAAATTTCTGGCCTACTTTGTCTAGTGTCGAACGTCGTCGTGTCCGTTATCAAGCACGTCATTATATTATCCTCGGTGATACTCTTTACCGTCAAGGCATTGAATCTGTATTTCGGCGTTGTTTAACCTTTGACAAAGCTGAGAAAGGTTTGAATGACGGCCATTTAGGAGCATGTGGTGGTCATATGTCTGGGTATGCTACTACCCAGAAGATCTTACGTGCAGGTTATTTTTGGCCTTCCTTGTTCCATGACTACATTACTGCTGTTCAGAAGTGTCATGCCTGCCAGACCTACAATCAAAAGATTTGGTCGCATAATGCTCCCCTTCATCCTGTGGTCTAAGTAGGTCCTTTCGCAAAATGGGGCATTGATTTCATGACATGTCACCCTCACTCGGTTGGGGGGGCATGGTTATATTATTGTAGTTGTTGATTATTTTACTAAGTGGGCCGAGGCGATCCTCACATTAGATAATACTGGAAAGACTGCAGTGTTATTTCTTTTCAACCATGTCATCACTCATTTTGGTGTTCCTCGGGCTATCATTACCGATCACGGTAGTCATTTTAGGAATTATATGATGTATGAACTCACAGAGAAGTTGGTCCTTCATCATGATAGCTCAACACCCTATTATCCACAGGCCAATGGCCAGGTCGAAGCCATCAATAAGGTTCTTATAACTATGATTCGACGGATGATAGGAATCCATAAAACTAGATGGCACACGATGTTATTTTTGGCATTGTGGGCATATCGAACATCTGTTAAATCTGCCACAGGATTTACACCTTTTCGATTAGTGTATGGCATGGAAGCCATTCTGCCAATAGAATGTGAAATACCTTCTTTGAAGCTAGCCGTAGAGCTCTTACCCAACACCTCTGTTGAAGAGGAACATCTGTTGTATCTGATGCGATTAGACGAGACTCGCCGTGATGCCACATTAGTAATAGAAGCCCAAAAGAAATGCATTAAGGCACAATATGACAAGCATGTCAAACCTCATGTCTTCTCTGAAGGAGATCTTGTTCTTCTATATGAACAAGATAAAGATGTCCTAGGAGCCGGAAAATTTGAACCTATGTGGCGTGGCCCTTATATTGTTAGCAAAGTTTTGGAAAAAGGAGTGTATGAGCTGGTTGATTATGATGGTGTACCTTTGAGTGAACCCAGGAATGGGTTGTACTTGAAGAAGTACTATGCATGAGTACTTGTATTTTATGTATCATACTGCGTGTGTGTGTTACTTTAGTTTTTCTTTTGACATTATCTGGTCTCTGCCCTTACGTGACGTTGTGTTTGATTTCCAGATGTCAGAGTATTCGCTACCTTATATTGGCTTCGCCGATGGTGCTAGCCGTAGTACTCGGAACCTAGATTCCGTTGCATGGGCAATCTATGCCCCAAAAAATGAGCTTATATCTTTACGAGGTGTATGTCTTGGCTAAGCAACCAACAACATCGCAGAGTATAGCGTCGTTGTTGAATTACTAGTTGATGCTATTTCTCTCAGAATTCGTCATTTGGTTGTTCGACTTGACTCGCAGCTAGTAGTACTACAGCTCAGTAATGTATATTCTATTCAAATTCCTACTCTATTAAGGGTATATTTGCGGATTCACCTCTTGGAACGGTCTTTTGATAATATTGAATATCAACACATTCCTTGATGTCTTAATACATTGACAGATACTTTAGCTAATTATGTATTGGACAGGCACTTAAATCATTTATAAATCAAACACATTAAAATGTACACAATGTAAAGTAATCCGGTAGAAGCCGTGTATATATATATAACGATCAAAGTTTGTTTTTACAAAATGTTTGTCCGTAGACCAAAATATCAAAATTGAAGCCCATAGCTTCTACATAATGACATCATGGATGATGTTCATGATAACACACTAATGTCCTAGCAACTCTGCAGAGCAGTCGACCAATAGAGGCAGAGACTCCCACAGTGTGACGCTGATTGCGTCGTGGAATCTCCTCCAGAGTCATATCTAGAACGTCTGCCATCAGACCCTCTAAGTTCTGCTCCACCATCACATAGTCCTCGGCGTACTGTGGAATTTCTATTGATGCCTCTCCTTGTCGCTGGATAGGAGAACTGCTAGCCGGTCTGTATGGTCCAACGTCTGTGTTATCAACAATAATTTGGTGTTAGTCTTTGGATAAAACTATAAAAACAAAAACATTTAAATATGGTTAAAAATCCAAAAACATTTAAAAACAGAAAATTTGTGTACTTATTACCGAGGTCCCCCCACTGTGCATCTTCAGGAAGTGCAAGATCTGGATCTCCTCTAAATTCTAGCCCAACATATGCATAGTCATCCACCATCAACATCTGGTTCTGCAACCAGTCGAAGAAAACATTGTCATATTTGACAATAGGACCTGCCACATGTTGGTCCATGAGCCGACACCACCGCAACATCCTCAGATCTCTGGGATCAGGAAGATCCCACTTATCCTGTAGACAGAATATCGAGACTCTCTCCAGGAAGAAGGACACTAACATATACCCATACCCAAACTGTTTTAGATTTCCATGCCTGCACTTAGTCACCTATTTCTTGACATTGCGTAATACTGCATCAGCCCGGTTAAATACCCGGGGCTCAGTACACTCGATGGCGTACCGGAAATAGCTTTGCAGTATGTGGAGCAGAAATTCCCACCATCCGAGCAATGGTAAAGAGAATGGTGCAGAGAGTCAAATAATTCACTCCCCAAATTTCCACTTTTCCTTTCTGTCGTTCAGCCTCAGGCACGCAGTACTGGTTACAATACTCATTCATTTTTAAACCACCTACTCTGCTGCCGGTCAAACTGACATAGGACCCACACCTGGATAATCCAGTCAAGAAATAGATGTCCTCGATGTCAATACTCAAGGTATGAGCTCCCACGACGAAGACTTGTTGGTCCGGATCACACATTCGAACTAAGTATTCCAGTAATCGCACTTGGGTTCTCATGCTCGGGATACGGAAATACTTTAAGAGACCGCAGTCTCTTAGTGCAGCTATGGTGGGAGGATGGTTTTCGGCATTGGAATTTTCCTCCTCGTGCTCTCGTTCCCGCCACTCTAACACCATGATTGTGGCTAGAAACCTGCATAAAAAACACACAAACATGATCAGTGATTTTATTCATGAGATAAAATTCTTGCAATTGGCTAAACGTTACAAATTTTTTTGGATCTTGCGCTGTTCCCAGGTGGCCTATTACGCGCAGTGTGAACTTCTCGCAGGTGCCTTAAGGCCCACCTGCGAGAATGGGTCATTCTCGCAGGTCCCGTATGGGTCACCTGCGAGAATGCTCCCAAGTGCATAGGGTTCAAAAAATTGAATTAAAACTTGACATTTAACCAATGAAAATATAATTTTGAAGCATGAAAAGATAAGGGATTGAGAACTTACTAAAATGTTGCTGAAAGCTCGCCGAATGATCGCCCATAGCTCCTGGAAATCGATGCCGAAGGTAGAGGGTAAAAAGAGGGTTTTTGAACTCAAATGGTAAAAGGGTAAAATGATATGGTAAAATTTGTTATGGATTCATTTTAATTACTTTTTACTATGTCAAAAATGGGTTTTTTATGTTTATTCATTATTTAACCCTAATCACTAATGTGAAAATGAGTGAAATGATTGGCAGGTACAAAACATGGATGATTATGGACATAATTTTTACCTGGTGTGGTGTGATTTTGATTGTTTGTAATGGTTTTGACATAAAACCTCGAGCGCCTTTTGTCCGTTCTTGCGCTTGTGAAAAACATAATAACGTGATGGAGCGTCATTTTATCACCTTTTTGGGCTCACTGTGGTTACACGAAAAAGGAACCCCCCTGGAGTTATCTTTAATCTCTTTTCAAACTCTCTAAACATGAAAATATTGCCGAGCGATCTTGCTATTTTCATGCTCATTAAAGTATTTGAAGTATGCGTCCTTCGAGTGATAGTTTAACCCTTTTTCGGTCTTGTTCGACTATTGTATGAAAAAGAAACTAAGAGAGTTCTCTTTTGAGTGTTTTTCCAAACTCTATAATCTTGAAAAACCTTCAAGTTTACTATCTCTGGACTCGTTAAACAAACATTTACAGACCCGTAATGGGACCGAACCACTCCTTCCTAGGGTTCGTTAAAAATACTCTGAGGGACTCGTTCGAAGGATGATCTTATATCAACAAGCATATGTGATCCTCTTCAAGCTTGCATAAAAATAAAGAGGTACTTTCCAGAAATGGTGGGGGAAAATTTGGGAAAGGGATATGTTTCATCGTTGAATTGATTGGCAGTAAGTGTCGCTCTTGAACATGATACCCCATATTCATCATTTGAAGCCGGTTTGGAAAATCCATTTGTCTCTCAGTCGATGTAATAACAAGGTCTCTCATGTGTCATATTTGAGTCAATGCTGCCAAATTATTTGTCATGTCGTTCATATGTTCAAGAGTAGTCCGTCTGAAACCTCTATTGAGTCAGCCATCTACAGTTATCCTTTCATTCCGTGTCGGCCTTCCCTGTGTCCAAAGTCCAATTGTCACATGCTCTGTTTCACTTTCAAACTCTGTTACTCATTTCATGTCATTGATGGGGGATACATCAAGGCCCTCCTGTGATGAGTCTTGTTCCGTCGACTTCATCACATTATCCAGAATCAAGGCTTAGAAATTATTTAGTAGCTTGGATCTTGCATGCCTCATTGGAAAGTTTCCTCGCTTTCGACAATGGGTTTACATCATTGGCCCTTGATCGAAAGATTCCATCGGTTGTTCGACCTCAAGTCATTTTTTCATAGTTGATGGATTGTACTGTAGTACCTTGGGATTCATTGACATCATTGGTGATTTCCCTCGCACTTGTTAACGGTTACATCAATGACCGGTAATCAAGTGGTTTCTACCATGTTCAACTTCGACACATGTAATCACATGGTTAGATTCGTACTTTGGGCGATGAGATTGAAGACACTGGATATTATCCTAGTGATCCAGGTTGCAATGGAGTATATGTATATTTTATGACACATAGATCCACTGTGTATGTTTCGTGGCTTTTGCATCTTGATTGAAAGTTTGTCGCACAGATCCACAGTGTATTCAGGTGGCTGTCCTATATGGTGACGGCATGGATCCACAATGTATGACTGGTGGCCATGGCCTTTGTTTATGATGTCATTGGTCTATGATCTGAGTATGGGAATGCCTACCTAAGAATGGGTATACATGATATTCTGCTGATGTTGGGATGTTTGCAGGTCTTTGATTAGATATGCTTTTGATTCTCAACACACACATCCAGCTTACAAAGTCCATCGACTGTCACTGGTTCCACTCTCAGAATTTGGGGGGCATTCTTTTATCCACCATTTTGGTCATCGTGATGATGCCATGATGATATTATGATGATGGAAAATCAAGCTCTTCATTAAGGACACTTTCCTGAGAAAAGTTACATTTGTCTTCTTCCATAAATCATGTTTTTAAAGGAGATTCGCAGGCTACCTATATACTTGCCTACGAGAATGCTTGATTCTCGCAGGCTGCATTAAGCTGGAGTGCGAGGGGTTCGCACTGTACCTAACTTCTAGTGTGCGAACATCTTATTAAAGAGGAAAAATATGAAGTTCTCGAGCCTTCTAGAAGGGAATCTTCAAGAAGAATGAGTTGGCTAGTGAATGGTTATCTAAGTACTAGTTTTCCTGATATCTTGGGATCATTTCCTATCCAAGTAACTAATCTATCTTCTCCTATATATTGAGGAGATTTCTCATGGAAAATGTTAAGAAGAAAGAAGTAGACTAGCAAGATATTGATTGGAGAATTAGTGCAAGACTGTATGGAGGACTGATGCTACAGCAGCTAGAGACAACAACAAGGTCATCGAAAGTGGTTGATTTTCTTCATGCATGAGCAAGTGTGTGTGTCAGAACTAGGATCCATCGAAAGGAGACCTACGACATCAAGGCTCAAGTTGTAAGTTTCACTTTTAGTTAATTCAATACAGTAATATGTCCCTTTCCCATAAAGATGATGTCACTTTATTACATAACTCCTTGATCATATGTATAGATTAGCTATTGAATATACTGATCTGCCTTCACTTCGATTGGTTTGTACTGTTGTGATCTGAATGGGACAAGAGCATTGAAGCGAAGCTAGGAACAATAGAGATCTAAGGAGAGTGTTCATAAGGTATGTCCATAATCCTTACCTCTTAGTTCGTTCAATAGGCTAGATCTAGGGAAAGTGTATTATTCTGTCTTGTTTTGTTCTAGATCTAGGTGGATCTAGGGAGATCGGTTTGTGTCCGCACTCATGGATTTATCCTGAAACACCAAATTCTTTGCTTCGTATATCTCTTTGCACAAGGATGACTAAAGGGTTGGGACAATGGGAATGTGCAATTGGGTAGAGTTTCTTTACTCTTATTCTTCTCCTCCATATAGTACCCCTAACCGTTCTTTTATAGGATATAAGAAGCTAGGTATTTGGACAAACCCTTAGCCATGCATGGCTGAAAGATTCAGTTAACTCACACAAAGTTGTGTGTTCGGTCGACAACTTTCCTTTTTCGTGCTTTTGTAAGTACATGTGGGCTGTTTTAGGTCAGATAGTGTGTACATGAGTGCATTAATGGATTTGGGCACATGGGCCCTTATAAAAGAGGTTTTTTAAAGAGTTCTTCATCATTTATTTGGAAAATAAGGGATCTGAGATGCCCTGATGCCAGGTAAGCATGTATGGTGCAAATTAGGGTTATAACCGTTGGAGAAAGTAACCACACATAGGAGCTCTCCCTAGGAGGGTGCATCTAGTCCCTCAATCAAAATTTTGATATTTGAAAGTTGAAAAAAATAGGTTTTCCTCATAAACTATAAGTCTAGTTGCAACTACTACATATTTTGTGACAGACCTCATCCTTGACTCAACAATCTCTTTGGTAATGTCTAAAATCCTCATATTGAAAATTTATTTGTTTACTTTTTTTGAGAAAGATGACTACCAATACCAAGCTTGACAAAAATCTTGAAGGAGTCAATGACTTTCGAGCATGGAAGTACAAGGTGATGATAATTCTATAAGAGAATGACCTTGTAAGTTTTATTGAACAAGATATTGAGGAATGAAAGGGAGATGAGGGAAAATTCACATATAAGAAAGATCTGATCAAAGTAAAGAGGATCATTGTCATTTCCATCAAGAACCATTTTATTCCTCATGTTTCAGCATTAAAAACCCTAAAGAAAATGATGTATGCCTTATCCCATCTATTTGAAGGAAAGAACATCAACTAGAAAATGACGTTAAGGATAAAACTCAAGAATGTAAAAATGAAAAATTAAGAACCATACAATCTTCCTTCACAAGAGTATCCCAGATTAAAGAACAACTTGAAGCTATTGGAGACTCAATCTAAGAAGATGTGATAACAATGACCACATTAAATGGTATTCCAAAATCTTGGGAATCCTTTATCCAAGGAATATGCTCTAGAAGAAAGTTAACTAAGTTCAACAGGTTGTGGGAAGACTGTACTCAAGAAGAAGCCATATTAGAGGCAAGAGAGTATATTGAAAAAGAACAAAAGAAGATGATCTAGATGAACTATATCTTCTATGATATATGACTTAGCGCTTCCAAAGAGCTTGATTCATATCAAGTGATATTTATAGATTTATCACATTTCCTTCCACATTAAAACTTCAGGAAGTAAAAGAGCTGGAGAATTGTTGTATGATGAGGTTCAATTAAAAGTTGTGAAGATGTATCATTATTCATCCAAACATCATACAGATCAAGATATCAGTCTGACAAATTCATGCTCTAGGTATGCACCCTTCATATTTGATTTCAGTTTTAAGTTTATTAACATTAGATCTTATGCACTTTTTATCTTATCTTGTTGGATCATTATCCCTGGTATGGGAATCCAACAAGGACTCATTTAAAATCAAGAAATAGTTTATGTGCTCACGGGTGGAATATTTAAATGCCTATGGTTGGGTGACAATGTTGTGACATTGTCTATGGTAAATGAGCACATTAGAATAGAAATCATAGTGTTTTGCAGTTTATGGATGAGAAGACCTGATCAATGGATAATTAAGTCACCTTGACAAGAAGCGTAAGTCATTTGAAGTTTGAATCAAATTTTCATATTAAGAATTGGTATCCAAAACCAAGTATATATTTCATAGACTCTCAATTTATCGTAGAATCAGAAGAATTCAAGGCTCAGAGGGAGAAGGAAGAGTTAGTAGATCCAAAAGGGTCTACCCAGAACCATTGCAGTAACAAGGAAGAGACTAGTATGGTCCCATGACACTTTGCAGGATGCAAATCCATATATAATTTATGAGCCATATCATGAGGAGAAGATGGATCCACCAATGGTGAGGCAAGCAGCCCCACCAAGTACCAACTCAAAATGATATAGAGTTTAGAGGGAGTCATCCCTCACGATCGAGCAAGGAGGAGAAACCCCCCCAGGACCATTCATAGAGATGTACAAAACCTGATTCGTTTCCAGAGGATTCTCCTAGCAAGAGGGAGAATACTATGATGAGACAATTTCTCCAGTAATAAGAATAAGTATATATAGAACACAGATGATTTATTAAAATAACTTGACAAAGTATGAGATTAAGAGGGAGTAGGTATGACAATCCATGTATTTGAGATTGAGTTATCTCTAGTGCCAGTCAGTGTAGTACATGAGTCGGGCCATGCAATACATGACTACAATACAAGATTAAGTTACCTCTAGAGAAATAATATAACCCACCCTTAGTGTCAATGATTGATCCACTCTCAGTTTTAGATGAATTTGTTTTCGTGATAGAGTAGAGGAGATACTCTTAGAGTTCAACAACCACATTGAGAATGGGTAGTTATTCTCATCTTCAGAGCATCTGCAAGTGCATAGTCCTAGTTCTAGAGGGAACAATTATAGAAAGAGTAGAGGACATACTCAGGTAGTGAGACAGATAGTGCTTTACAGAAAGCATAAAGAGATAGCACATGATTGTGCATATTGAGTTGCAACTGAGCATGTGTACTAGTTTGGTACAATGTGATGTGAAAATTTGGTTTGAATAAAATGAGGACAATATATGTTTTGTGGTGAAAGACATGTTCACTTGATTATGGAAAAATATGTGATGAGGTACCTAAAGGGTACAATTGATTATGGACCTATATATATCTGAAAGTATGAGATAAGATTGCAAATTTAGATTGGAAAGGCAACACCATAGAACGAAAAAGTACATATGGATATTGCTTTAGTATGGGATCGGTTGTGATGTCATGAATCAATGAGAATAAGAACTATATGGCACTCATTTCCTTAGAGGGATACTATGTGGCAGCATGGTTAGCTTGTGGCGAGGCAATGTGTCTTCGAAAGTTGATTTCAAAATTGTTTGATCTCGAGATGGAGGAAACTTGTATCTTTTATGAAAACCATAGTTTCATAAAGTTTCCAGTGAACCCAATGTGTCATGAAAAATCAAATAATATCGATATCAAGTACCATTATATCCAAGAGATGATATAGAAGGGAGCAGTAAAGCTCCAATATGTTCCTATCGATGAGTAGGTAGAAGACATGTTTTCTAAGCCTCTATCAAGAGAGAGGCTTGAATATTTCAGAGATGAGCTTGGTTTGGACCAGAAGAAATTTCTCTCATGAGATGGAATGATGTGTTCCCTAGTAGAGGGAAGTGATGTGTTCCCTAGTAGCAAGAAGTGATGTGCTCCCCATAAGCGATATGTGATGAGAACCCCAATACTAGTAAGCTACCCCAGCACAGATGGTAACCCCAACACAAGTTGGTATGCTACCCTAGCGTAGGTTCGTAACCCCAACGCAGGCTGGTATGTTACCCCAACACAGGTTGGTAACCTCAACGTAGGGTGGTATGCTACTCCAACGCAGGTTGGTAACCCCAACATAGGATTCTATGCTACCCCAACGTAGGTTGGTGCCCCAACATAAGCTAGTACTCTAACCCAACGTAGGTTGGTATGCTACCCAAACACAGGTTGGTAATCCCAATGCAGGTTGGTATGCTACCCCAATGTAGGTTGGTAACCCAAATGCAGGCTGGTACACTACCCCAACATAGGTTAGTAACTGAAACGTAGGTTGGTACTCTACCCCAGTGTAGGTTGGTAACCCAAACACAGGCTAATTTTCTACCCCAACGTAGGTTGGTAACCCCAATGCAAGCTCGTATGTTACCCAAGCACAGGTTGGTAACCCCAATGCAGGCTAGTATGCTACCCTAGTGTAGGTTGGTATGAAACCCAGGGCATGTTGGTAACCTCAATGTAAGATGGTAAGTTACTCCAGTGAAAGTGCAAAACTTCCTATGATATATAGATCCATGATTGACAACAAGACAATGAAAAAGTATGTAGAAGCACAAAAGTAGTGACAATGATCGTGCCAAGAAAAATACCTTCCTTTCTAAGAGGGAGTGTTGAATATTGAGTAGCTTCGAAATATATCCTTATTGTATTTGACCGATACAAGCACTAAATAATGTTAGTATATTATATTTATTAATATGACCCTATTGTGCCCTTGTAAAAGTTGGCCTTATTGTGACTTGAAAATTAAATGAAAATTAACAGGGTAAAGTGA
>JZKD02S1944407.1:0-15248 GCA_000966675.3 Picea glauca | reverse complement strand
ATCTTCCTTCCATGATCTATCTCTGATTCCGATTCATATCCTGGATCTGACTCGATCGCTTTCATCTCGGTAAGCAGTGATTGTTTCGCACGACACTCATCAGTGTTGTGCATGGGACTCTTATGGAGCTCACACCATTTTCCAGTGTCTTTCTTTGTCTTCCTGTTATCCTTCTTCGCCTATGGCTTAGGCTGGTTGTCCAAGGTTTGGATGTCTTTGCTATGTACTTTGTTCTGTGAACTAGGGTTTCCCTTACCTTGCTTTTGGTTTGTCGAACCGAACTCTCGCTTGTTCTTTTGCTTAAATTTTTGCTCGATTTTCACAACATACCAGTAGGCGGCACCCAATGACAAGATGTCAAGGAATTCCATCTTGATACAGATGTACCAATGCAGGCCGCTGCAATATTTCAGAACCAGGTGTCGCTCGAAGTCTTTGATGCCGAGCTTCGTGCACAGGGTATGGAAATTGTTCGTGTAATCTGTCACTGCTTGGTCCCTTTCTTGTCGAAGAGTTGCCCATTTTGTGTACTAGTCGTCATAGTTCCCCACAGGGAAGTATTTCTCCTTGAGGGAATCAACGAAGGATGCCCATGTGGGTTCTGTCCCAAACAACATGGGTTCATTACCCTATTTTTCCTCTTTCTGTTCGCAGAGGGTTTCCCACCAATACTTGACATGGGGGACTGCCTTAAGAAGTGAAAATGTAATCTTTTCTCTGTTGGAAAAGTTATGGACCGAGAAATAACCCTCGAGCTGATTCAACCATTTTTCCAGAGCATTTGCATCTATTTGAACTTCAAATAAGGGAATATCAAAATTAACTTGTACCTTGAAAGGGTTCGGTCCTCCAAACTAATTGTTGTTCGAGGTTCCTTCCGTGGCGGTCGACAACTGTCGAAGAAATTGCGCAAAATTGTCCATCATCTCATTCCGATGTCACGCAAGAGCCTCCTCGAGCAACATCTTCATAGGATCTCCTGCTTCGTCATCTCATTTTTCCTCCACCATGGGCGGTTGTTTGCTCCGGAGAGGGGTTTCTCTCTTGAGCTGAACTAATTCGAGACCCAACTCCTTATATCCCGACCTCGTCAGTGACATGCACAAAAAATGACAAAAGAGAAGTCTGCTTTGGTACCACTGATCCAGATTTATGTAGGAATGAAATGTAAGAAGCAAATAACAGAGTATGCACAATAGTATTGCAGAGAACACAGTGATACAGTAAACACACAAACTTCTATTAATTAATGAAATAGAGAAACTGTAAAACTGTTGAACAATACATAGCTAGAATGGTGGTAGCATATCCGTGATAAGAGATGTCGTGGCTATGCTCATCCATGACCGAGCTGATTACAAAAAGAGGCCGAAGGGCCTTATTTATCAAAAGCAGGAAGGTAGAAACCAAAAACCTAACCCTAGAAGATGAAACGCCAAAAGTCAAGTGGGCCCTATTTGGGTAAGTTAGTCCATCAACTTCTCGAAGTCATAACTATTGCATACGATCTTCGTTTGGGGCGCACAATAGCTCATTGGAAAGATCTATCCGATGTATACAATGCTCGAGGCAAAATAGCATCATAGATGCTATTTTGCGAGAGAAACATACCCAAAAAAACATCGTTTAGGACCTCAAAATGGCCCCGGAAGTTTAGGACCCGAAAAAAACTGGTAAAAATAGTAAATTACCAGAAATGCTAGAAACATATTTTGAGCCATATGGAAAGGTGGGCGGCCACCAATACCCATCTGGATCACTATATCTGCCTATGATCGATAGTTCTAAATATTTCGGGCCTTTCCCCGAAACCTTGACTGCCTGCCACATGTCCTCTTGTGGACGGTAATGATGCTTTCGGGATTTTGTCGAGTCCTCTCCTTTGGTTCTACGAGGGTTAAAACTCGTTCTCCTCTTTTTGGATCTGATGGTTATTGGTCCTTTATGCGAGATCTAATGACTCAGATCCTTCCTCCCATGCTTTGAGACTCTGAATGGTCCTACCATTATCTTCTGTGCAGCTTCACCTGGTCCAACGAACTGCGGCTACTACTACGATATTTGACAGCTCATATCAAATATTATGTGCATCTCCCGGGGACTAAACTCCATGCACGTATCCTTGATCTAGCGGCTCTCATGCCACTACACTCCAGATCCAACGACTGGTGCGATTTCACATTTTCACGTCTCTGGGAGTCGAAAGACTCTCCCTCGTATGTTTCTCGGTCCATGAAATGCCGAAAACTTAAAATGTGTGCTCCTCATCCTTTCTGATGTCGATCAATGCCTCAGATCTATTAGCAAGACCGATATTACAACTGGGACTGCTTGTCCTCTGCTTCTTTAGCGTGTTTTTTTGCTGCCTCTGCAAAGAGTTTCTCCTGAAGAAGGAAATTCGTGAATCTTTCATGAATTGGAAAGAATTTCACAAATTCTTTAAAGAACTCACATATCTTTAATTGTTTCTTCCTTTTGCAACTCTTCTTCATGAATCTTTCACGAATATTTAAATGTTTACGATTATTTATTGTTTCTTCCTTCTGCAAGTTTTTCTTCCTCACACTTTCTATTTGCAACAATCTTTTGAGCGGATTGACGAACTGCTCTCCAAGGCTTGTGAAGAAACTATGTCCCTTGCTCTCGTTGATAGTTTAAGTTGTGTGTTTCTTAAGATCATGTTTCTCTCCAGACTGTGTGCAGAGGCTTATGTTTGATGCTCTGATACCATGATAAATTGAGGAGTAGAGAATACAGAGAAGGAGCAAAACAAAAAATAGTATTCAGTATATTAGGTATATGAGGAATGGAGTATATGAGAAAAGGGAAAATAGCTAAGGTAAATAGGCTCAAGCAAATCAAGAACATCAAGAAATGATAGTACAGCTGGTCAGGACAGCTGGCAGTGTATAGTCAAGATGTTGAGGTTACATTATATTTAATAATTCACAGCCAATTCAAATCACCATCCAAAATTCTGAAATCCCTTTGGTCCCTACATGTTTAATTAGCATTTTCTGGAAAATCAATTTGTTATAGTCGCTGTAAATAATTTTTTTCCAATCCCCAAATTTAGAGAATTTACTGATTGTTGCCAAATAACTTACTTACCCTGAAGGAAAAAACTATTGATCACTGCCATTTTAATTTGCAGCTAGTAAATTTAGAAAAAAGAAAAAAAAAACTTTGTAAGGTCGTTGTGTATACAATTTGCAAATCCAAATTTAAAAATTCTTGTGGTCTCGACAAAAAATTAATGGTAAGTCCATCATTTTAGATATTCGTCGAGTCACTACATTTTATATTTACAAATATAAATTTAGAGATTATTTACATATCTAAATTTGAATATGGTCTCTGCAAATTTGAATTGCAGTTTGGAACAAAAACTTTGTTGGGTCACTGTCGGGATATTGAAGTCAAAAATTTCAAACTGGTTAATCGTTGTCAAGTAATATACAGTTCAAAATTAGGTCCCTAAGGTGTATGACACTCGATGACGGAGTGTGCTATTAAGGCGCTCTGTGATGTTAAAGTCACCAGTTCGAAACCTGTGGGGACAAAAAATCCACCCATGTTAAGGGTTGGCTTGGCTCAGGTCGGGTGTGATCCCTCGGTGATTTTGATGGATTAGATGCCTTTGAGTCATGGTTTCTTAGCCACAGGTTAGTCCCACATGTCACAGACAAGCTAACGAACAAAAAAAAATATGCAGTTCAAAATTTAAATTTATTATGATCATTGTAATTAAATTGCAAACACCAAACTTAGAAATATCATTGATTGTTGTCAAATTAATTACTTTCCTGAAAAGTGGAATTTTATATGATCATTGCCAAACTTAGTTGCATATCCTGAAGATAGAAATCCGTGTGGGAGCTATTTAAGTCATTTTCTATCAGAGAATTTATTTTGTTGTCAATTTTTGCAAATACGAATTTAGTTTTTCCTTTAGTCATGAAATATATTGTAATTCTGGAATGTGTTATATTTTTTTGTTGATTCATTTTGCTTGTCGGAATAAACTATAGGGACTTTAGCCATTTGTTAAATTTGCAATGTGGGAAGGTGAATTATGTTTAATCACTGAAATTAATTTACAAATTTTGGTAATCACATTGTTGGTCACAAAAAAAAATCTAACTGTGATCCAAAATTAAACTTTCGCATGCCTTTGGAATGATTGTGAATTTCGAAAAGTTCGAAATCTCTTGGTCTCAGTAATTAAATTGAAAATGAAGTTTAAAATTTTATTGATTGCTGACAAATTATTGTTGATATCAGATGTGGATTTGTTAAGTTTGTTGTAGTTATAGGTTGTAAAAGTGGAAACTAAATTGTAGTGATGTGGTGGCATTAGTTACAGTCAACAGTCATGGTTTAACACATTTGGCAACTAGAACAGGGTGTAGTCGCTGTCGAAATTTTTACAGAAGTGAAGGTTTAACTAAGAGTTAAGATTATTTGGTTGATAAAAGTTCAGTAATAGAATGCTAGAAACTAGATCTTAAACTGTGGAGTTATATTTAAAAAAAGGGTTTATATATTTAAATTTCTTGTTCGTTGTAATTTAAAATTTGGGCAAAAATTTAGAAATTAATTTGTCAATGCGAAACTAATTTACAATATTGGAATTCAGAATTCAATTTGAATGCTGCTAAATTAATTTCCTTGGTTTGATTCTCCTTGTTTCGCTGCCATCAAATTGATAACCTGAGATCAAAAATTTTAAATTAGCATTCCATTTCTTCCCATTCTTTGTAGAGTGAAGTGGCACTTCCAACAATTTGGGTATAGTGTAAGCTACCCTGAGTACTAGATAACATATTACATGGTTGGGTTAGACAACTTTAAGTTAGTTGAACTTTTAGAGAGAAGATTTAAGGGATATTATGATTCTCCTTAAGAGTTTTTAATTATTAAACTTAAGGATGCATTTAGAGTGAGACTTAAATGGGGAGTAAGTTGTATTGAAAACTTAGGAATTTTTTATGCCTATGATAATGACGAATTCAACAAGTGTTATATGATAATGATGCAATTGAAATAGTACAACTCACATCGTAGATGAGATAAGAGTTTAATTGCACAAAACCATGATAGATATTAAATAATCATGTTAGGTATGCATAATGTGATGGTCTTATATTTTCAGAAGTTAGACTTTTCTTCTTACCAATTAAGAATTGTTGTTTTCATTGTGATTAGAGGTTGAATTAAATGAAGGTTGTGAGTTTAAATTGAAATGAATTAATTATTCTGTTAAGATTAGTATATGTATGGTATCAAAAGTTTAGCAAGTTCTGGCTAAGGAACTTAATGTGTGGATTCATCTCATGCATGTTAAGTGGAATTTTTTGTTATTCTTAATGAATAATGATATAAGATGTTCTTTCTTGATTCACGTGAACAATGATTAAATGGTTGTTTAATTGTAATATATTTTAGAATGTGTTTAAAGAATTTATGATGGGTATTGTTGTTGATTTAATCACAAAATACAGAGTGTGATTGTGGTTAAGGGAACTATATATCTCCTTCTTTTTCATAACAGTCGCAAGTCCTAAGACCTTAAATGGTCAAAATCAATCGGACGAATCCTGGACTTGAGTGTTGATTATGTGTCTTCGAGGTCCTAACCTTGTAGGATAGGTTGGGCGGGTAGTTACCTTATGTTAACTTTATGTGATATGGTCGATATTGAATACTAGTGATGTTGTATTCATTTTATTGATTGTGTGGTGATGTGAAGAGATTAAATGTGTAGTTATTAATGTATGTTGTGAGACATATCACCTGTCCTAACAATTGTTTCAAAAAAAAAAAATTTACCTCTACTATACTCAGTTATTTGATGTTGTAATTGAGGGGTCGTTATATATGGTATCAGAGTAGGTTCAACCCTATGAAATTGGACCGTTACGCCTTCTACTATATTAAATTAAATTATTGTATATATATCACTAATAAATTTTGAAATTGTCCATGAGGTAATCATGGTTAGAGGGCATTGGATAAGTAGACATCATGGTGTGGGGAGAGGAGGTATGCTTCCTCTGAGTTTATCCACGCCAGAGGGATCTAACCCTTAGGAAGATGAGAATACTAATGAGAAGGAGAAGGTTGTTTCAGGAGAGGTGGTAAATATGATGGAATCCTTTCATAGGATGTTAGAGTATTTGATTAGTCGTCTTGATCTGGAAGAGGGTAGGCCATCTATACCCATTGAGGATTCACAAAACCTTCCAGTGGTTAGCAGTATTGTACTTGGGGAACTCGATAAAGATAAGTTTCCTGAGTTCATGGGTGCCACAGACAGATTATCCATCGAGGCATGGTTGGAGAACATGGTCATGTGATTCACACTTTGTGATTACACCTCCAACATGAAATTATGCATGGAGTTCATCGAATTGAAAGGAAGCGCACTAATTTGGTGGAATATGATCCTACCTAAACTAAACATGGATGACAAAGATGTGTCATGGGAGTTGTTCGAGGAACATTTTTGGGAGAGGTACTTGCTCGAGGAATTCATTGAGTGTCATATTAATGAGTTGAACACCTTACGACAGGGTGTTCGTATGATACTAGAGTATGAGTCTAGCTTCATGGAGCTACTTAAGTATGCTCCACACATGAACACAGAGAAGTTAAAGGTAAACAAGTTTGTGTTTGGCCTCAAATTCAATATTCCAATGAAGGTGAGGATCCTAATGCCTCAAACGTTTCATGATATAGTTCAAGAGGACCTCATAGCTAAGGAAGAGATGAACAGTGGGGAAAATTTATGGGCGATCTTTATGCAATCTTAGATCTAAATGAAAAGGGTGAGGCAGAAGGATTAGAAAACGTTCATGTAGTGCAAGAGTTTGTAGATGCGTTTCTAGAAGAGTTATCATGTTTACCACCTTAAAGAGATTTGGGGTTTACAATAGACTTGAAGCCTCGAACTGAACTGATAGTGAGAATGCTATATCGGATGTCAACTCCTGAATTGTAGGAGTTGAAAATGCAATTGAAGGAATTGTTGGACTTGAGACTTATACACCCAAGTGTGTAACCTTGGGNGAAGGTAGAAACCAAAAACCTAACCCTAGAAGATGAAACGCCAAAAGTCAAGTGGGCCCTATTTGGGTAAGTTAGTCCATCAACTTCTCGAAGTCATAACTATTGCATACGATCTCCGTTTGGGGCGCACGATAGCTCATTGGAAAGATCTATCCAATGTCTACAATGCTCGAGGCAAAATAGCATCATAGATGCTATTTTGCGAGAGCAACATACCCAAAAAAACATCGTCTAGGGCCTCAAAATGGCCCCGGAAGTTTAGGACCCGAAAAAAACTGGTAAAAATAGTAAATTACCAGAAATGCTAGAAACATATTTTGAGCCATATGGAAAGGTGGGAGGCCACCAATACCCATCTAGATCACTAGATCTGCCTATGATCAATAGTTCTAAATATTTCGGGCCTTTCCCCGAAACCTTGACTGCCTGCCACGTGTCCTCTTGTGGACGGTCATGATGCTTTCGGGATTTTGTCGAGTCCTCTCCTTTGGTTCTACAAGGGTTAAAACTCGTTCTCCTCTTTTTGGATCTGATGGCTATTGGTCCTTTATGCGAGATCTAACGACTCAGATCCTTCCTCCCATGCTTTGAGACTCTGAATGGTCCCACCATTATCTTCTGTGCAACTTCACCTGGTCCAACGAACTGCGGCTACTACTACGATATTTGACAACTCAGATCAAATATTTTGTGCATCTCCCAGGGACTAAACTCCATGCACGTATCCTTGATATAGTGGCTCTCATGCCACTACACTCCAGATCCAACGGCTGGTGCGATTTCACATTTTCATGTCTCTGGGAGTCGAAAGACTCTCCCTCGTATGTTTCTTGGCCCATGAAATGCTGAAAACTTAAAATGTGTGCTCCTCATCCTTTCTGAAGTTGATTAATGCCTCAGATCTATTAGCAAGACCGATATTACAACTGCGACTGCTTGTCCTCTGCTTCTTTAGCGTGTTTTTTTGCTGCCTCTGCAAAGAGTTTCTCCTGAAGAAGGAAATTCGTGAATCTTTCACGAATTGGAAAGAATTTCACAAATTCTTTAAAGAACTCACATATCTTTAATTGTTTCTGCCTTTTGCAACTCTTCTTCGTGAATATTTCACGAATCTTTAAATGTTCACGATTATTTATTGTTTCTTCCTTCTGCAAGTTTTTCTTCCTCACACTTTCTATTTGCAACAATCTTTTGAGCGGACTGACGAACTGCTCTCCAAGGCTTGTGAAGAAACTATGTCCCTTTCTCTCGTTGATAGTTTAAGCTGTGTGTTTCTTAAGATCGTGTTGCTCTCCAGACTGTGTGAAGAGGCTTATGTCTGATGCTCTGATACCATGATAAATTGAGGAGTAGAGAATACAGAGAAGGAGCAAAACAAAAAATAGTATTCAGTATATTAGGTATATGAGGAAAGGAGTATATGAGAAAAGGGAAAATAGCTAAGGTAAATAGGCTCAAGCAAATCAAGAACATCAAGAAATGATAGTACAGCTGGTCAGGACAGCTGGCAGTGTACAGTCAAGCTATTGAGGTTACATTATATTTAATAATTCACAGCTAATTCAAATCACCATCCAAAATTCTGAAATCCCTTTGGTCCCTACATGTTTAATTAGCATTTTCTGGAAAATCAATTTGTTATAGTCGCTGTAAATAATTTTTTTCCAATCCCCGAATTTAGAGAATTTACTGATTGTTTCCAAATAACTTACTTACCCTGAAGGAAAAAACTATTGATCACTGCCATTTTAATTTGCAGCTAGTAAATTTAGAAAAAAGAAAAAAAAAACTTTGTAAGGTCGTTGTGTATACAATTTGCAAATCCAAATTTAAAAATTCTTGTGGTCTCGACAAAAAATTAATGGTAAGTCCATCATTTTAGATATTCGTCGAGTCACTACATTTTATATTTACAAATATAAATTTAGAGATTATTTACATATCTAAATTTGAATATGGTCTCTGCAAATTTGAATTGCAGTTTGGAACAAAAACTTTGTTGGGTCACTGTCGGGATATTGAAGTCAAAAATTTCAAACTGGTTAATCGTTGTCAAGTAATATACAGTTCAAAATTAGGTCCCTAAGGTGTATGACACTCGATGACGGAGTGTGCTATTAAGGCGCTCTGTGATGTTAAAGTCACCAGTTCGAAACCTGTGGGGACAAAAAATCCACCCATGTTAAGGGTTGGCTTGGCTCAGGTCGGGTGTGATCCCTCGGTGATTTTGATGGATTAGATGCCTTTGAGTCATGGTTTCTTAGCCACAGGTTAGTCCCACATGTCACAGACAAGCTAACGAACAAAAAAAAATATGCAGTTCAAAATTTAAATTTATTATGATCATTGTAATTAAATTGCAAACACCAAACTTAGAAATATCATTGATTGTTGTCAAATTAATTACTTTCCTGAAAAGTGGAATTTTATATGATCATTGCCAAACTTAGTTGCATATCCTGAAGATAGAAATCCGTGTGGGAGCTATTTAAGTCATTTTCTATCAGAGAATTTATTTTGTTGTCAATTTTTGCAAATACGAATTTAGTTTTTCCTTTAGTCATGAAATATATTGTAATTCTGGAATGTGTTATATTTTTTTGTTGATTCATTTTGCTTGTCGGAATAAACTATAGGGACTTTAGCCATTTGTTAAATTTGCAATGTGGGAAGGTGAATTATGTTTAATCACTGAAATTAATTTACAAATTTTGGTAATCACATTGTTGGTCACAAAAAAAAATCTAACTGTGATCCAAAATTAAACTTTCGCATGCCTTTGGAATGATTGTGAATTTCGAAAAGTTCGAAATCTCTTGGTCTCAGTAATTAAATTGAAAATGAAGTTTAAAATTTTATTGATTGCTGACAAATTATTGTTGATATCAGATGTGGATTTGTTAAGTTTGTTGTAGTTATAGGTTGTAAAAGTGGAAACTAAATTGTAGTGATGTGGTGGCATTAGTTACAGTCAACAGTCATGGTTTAACACATTTGGCAACTAGAACAGGGTGTAGTCGCTGTCGAAATTTTTACAGAAGTGAAGGTTTAACTAAGAGTTAAGATTATTTGGTTGATAAAAGTTCAGTAATAGAATGCTAGAAACTAGATCTTAAACTGTGGAGTTATATTTAAAAAAAGGGTTTATATATTTAAATTTCTTGTTCGTTGTAATTTAAAATTTGGGCAAAAATTTAGAAATTAATTTGTCAATGCGAAACTAATTTACAATATTGGAATTCAGAATTCAATTTGAATGCTGCTAAATTAATTTCCTTGGTTTGATTCTCCTTGTTTCGCTGCCATCAAATTGATAACCTGAGATCAAAAATTTTAAATTAGCATTCCATTTCTTCCCATTCTTTGTAGAGTGAAGTGGCACTTCCAACAATTTGGGTATAGTGTAAGCTACCCTGAGTACTAGATAACATATTACATGGTTGGGTTAGACAACTTTAAGTTAGTTGAACTTTTAGAGAGAAGATTTAAGGGATATTATGATTCTCCTTAAGAGTTTTTAATTATTAAACTTAAGGATGCATTTAGAGTGAGACTTAAATGGGGAGTAAGTTGTATTGAAAACTTAGGAATTTTTTATGCCTATGATAATGACGAATTCAACAAGTGTTATATGATAATGATGCAATTGAAATAGTACAACTCACATCGTAGATGAGATAAGAGTTTAATTGCACAAAACCATGATAGATATTAAATAATCATGTTAGGTATGCATAATGTGATGGTCTTATATTTTCAGAAGTTAGACTTTTCTTCTTACCAATTAAGAATTGTTGTTTTCATTGTGATTAGAGGTTGAATTAAATGAAGGTTGTGAGTTTAAATTGAAATGAATTAATTATTCTGTTAAGATTAGTATATGTATGGTATCAAAAGTTTAGCAAGTTCTGGCTAAGGAACTTAATGTGTGGATTCATCTCATGCATGTTAAGTGGAATTTTTTGTTATTCTTAATGAATAATGATATAAGATGTTCTTTCTTGATTCACGTGAACAATGATTAAATGGTTGTTTAATTGTAATATATTTTAGAATGTGTTTAAAGAATTTATGATGGGTATTGTTGTTGATTTAATCACAAAATACAGAGTGTGATTGTGGTTAAGGGAACTATATATCTCCTTCTTTTTCATAACAGTCGCAAGTCCTAAGACCTTAAATGGTCAAAATCAATCGGACGAATCCTGGACTTGAGTGTTGATTATGTGTCTTCGAGGTCCTAACCTTGTAGGATAGGTTGGGCGGGTAGTTACCTTATGTTAACTTTATGTGATATGGTCGATATTGAATACTAGTGATGTTGTATTCATTTTATTGATTGTGTGGTGATGTGAAGAGATTAAATGTGTAGTTATTAATGTATGTTGTGAGACATATCACCTGTCCTAACAATTGTTTCAAAAAAAAAAAATTTACCTCTACTATACTCAGTTATTTGATGTTGTAATTGAGGGGTCGTTATATATGGTATCAGAGTAGGTTCAACCCTATGAAATTGGACCGTTACGCCTTCTACTATATTAAATTAAATTATTGTATATATATCACTAATAAATTTTGAAATTGTCCATGAGGTAATCATGGTTAGAGGGCATTGGATAAGTAGACATCATGGTGTGGGGAGAGGAGGTATGCTTCCTCTGAGTTTATCCACGCCAGAGGGATCTAACCCTTAGGAAGATGAGAATACTAATGAGAAGGAGAAGGTTGTTTCAGGAGAGGTGGTAAATATGATGGAATCCTTTCATAGGATGTTAGAGTATTTGATTAGTCGTCTTGATCTGGAAGAGGGTAGGCCATCTATACCCATTGAGGATTCACAAAACCTTCCAGTGGTTAGCAGTATTGTACTTGGGGAACTCGATAAAGATAAGTTTCCTGAGTTCATGGGTGCCACAGACAGATTATCCATCGAGGCATGGTTGGAGAACATGGTCATGTGATTCACACTTTGTGATTACACCTCCAACATGAAATTATGCATGGAGTTCATCGAATTGAAAGGAAGCGCACTAATTTGGTGGAATATGATCCTACCTAAACTAAACATGGATGACAAAGATGTGTCATGGGAGTTGTTCGAGGAACATTTTTGGGAGAGGTACTTGCTCGAGGAATTCATTGAGTGTCATATTAATGAGTTGAACACCTTACGACAGGGTGTTCGTATGATACTAGAGTATGAGTCTAGCTTCATGGAGCTACTTAAGTATGCTCCACACATGAACACAGAGAAGTTAAAGGTAAACAAGTTTGTGTTTGGCCTCAAATTCAATATTCCAATGAAGGTGAGGATCCTAATGCCTCAAACGTTTCATGATATAGTTCAAGAGGACCTCATAGCTAAGGAAGAGATGAACAGTGGGGAAAATTTATGGGCGATCTTTATGCAATCTTAGATCTAAATGAAAAGGGTGAGGCAGAAGGATTAGAAAACGTTCATGTAGTGCAAGAGTTTGTAGATGCGTTTCTAGAAGAGTTATCATGTTTACCACCTTAAAGAGATTTGGGGTTTACAATAGACTTGAAGCCTCGAACTGAACTGATAGTGAGAATGCTATATCGGATGTCAACTCCTGAATTGTAGGAGTTGAAAATGCAATTGAAGGAATTGTTGGACTTGAGACTTATACACCCAAGTGTGTAACCTTGGGGTGCGCTAGTTATTTTCATGAGAAAGAAGGATGGATCATGGACACTTTGTATTTACTATTACCAATTGAAAAAAATGATGATCAAGAACCAATATCTATTACCCATAATAGATAACTTGTTTGACGAGATGAAGGGAGTGACAATGTTTTTAAATATTGATTTAAGATCGATATAAAATCAACTACGGATTAAAGAATAATATATCCCTAAGACCACATTTAATATGAGATTTAGACACTATGAGTTTAATGTTTTACCTTTCGGATTGATGAATGCCCCAGGGGTATTCATGAGTTGATGAATGGGGTATTCTGTGAATACTTGGACAACTTGTTCAAGTATTTATTGATGACATAATGATTTATTCTCAAATGAAAGAAGAGCATGGAAAACACTTAATATTGGTCCCACAATGTCTACAACAAAAACAATTGTAATGGAAACTATCAAAATGTTCTTTTTACCTATCAAAAACTCATTACTTTGGATATATCATATCTAGTGAAGGTATAGCTGCAGATCAAGAAAACGTAGAGGCCATTATGGAATGGCCAACATTGACAAATGTACAATAAATATGTAGTCTTATGGGTTTAGTAGGATATTACCGATGATTCATCGAAGGTTTTTCGAAGATAGAAAATCTGATCACAGAATTGCAAAAGAAAAAAATAAGAATTTTGTTTGGAAAAAGAAATGCATGAAAGCATTTAAAAATATTAAAGAGTTGTTAACAACAATGCGATGTTGAAATTCCCTGACATGGACAAGGAATTATTGGTATGCATGGATGCATCCAAGCAAGGTTTAGGCAAAGTTTTGATGCAATACGGTCGACTGATTGCTTATATTTCAAGGAAATTCAAAAAACATGAAGAGAACTATGTAATGCACAATTTGGATTTAGAAGGAATTGTATATGCCTTGGTAATTGGAGACATTATCTGATTGCATGAAAATTCAAATTAAATGAAGATCAATGTGGATTGCAATATAGATTTAAGCAGAGTGACTTGAACGCATGATAAAGGAATTGGTCAAAATTACTTAGTGAATACGACCTTGAGATTTCTTACATTAACGAAACGGTGAACATAGTTGGTAGATACATTGAGTCGAAGACCACACATATTCCCGATAATACCTCTTAATATGAATCTTCGAGAAAGGATTCTAACTTTACATATAGACAATGACTAGTATAAAGAAGTTAAGGATAATTTTGGATGAAATACCATGATGGAACCAAAGTTTGAAGGTTATTCTTTAGAAAAAAATGGATTGTGAGATTTAAAGAAAGAATTTACGTACCTCCTAATGACGAATTAATTTTTTTAATATTGAGAGAAAGTTATAGAGTAGTGTACATGGCTCATTCAGGAGTCACAAATATGAAGGAATACATTAATCCTTTATTATTTTGGAAGGGAATGAAAGAAAACATAGTTGGTTACGTGGCGAGATGCATAGAATGTCAGTAAATGAAGGATAAACATAGACATCCAACAAGATTGTTATAGCCACACATTATTCTGGACTCGAAATGGGAAGTCATTTTGATGGAATTTATTGTTTGATTTCCATTGATGGAAAGGAGACACGATTCAATTTTTATGGTAGTTGACACTTGGAAGAAGAGTGCATACTTTGTTCCAGTCTGTATGACGTATCACGCTCTAGATATACCCAAAGTTTTTATTAAAAAAATTGTGAGGTCACATGGAGTACCAAGAAGGATCATACCTGACTGGGGATCAATGTTTACATGACAGTTTTGGACC
Organism: Picea glauca; assembly: GCA_000966675.3. Classification (NCBI taxonomy): domain Eukaryota; kingdom Viridiplantae; phylum Streptophyta; class Pinopsida; order Pinales; family Pinaceae; genus Picea; species Picea glauca. The sequence goes on along the minus strand of JZKD02S1944407.1, from coordinate 720 downwards.
AGGTTCAAAGAGGCCTTGGGAACAAAACTAAACTTTAGCACATCTTATCACATAGAGACAAATGCACAAATAGAAAGAACAAACCAGATTTTGGGAGATATGTTACGCATGTATGTAATGGACCAACATAAATGTTGGGAAGACTTCTTTCCACTGATAGATTTTGCATACAAAAATAGTTACCAAAGTACAATTAAGATGGAATCTTTGAGTTTCTTTACAGGTGACCATGTTGGAGGTCATTTAGATTGGAATAGAATTGAGGATAGGGTCCTAGTAGGACCGAAAGTGATTCAATAAATAGAAGGAATAAGGCAATCAATAAGAAAGAGGATTAAGGAAGAGAAGGATTGGCATAAGAGTTATGTTGATGTGCATCACATTGATCGCAGTTATGAATTTGGTGACAAAGTTTTCTTGTAGGTAAAATCAAACAAGAGTTCGATCAAGTTGTGGAAAGGAAAGGACCAATGGATTATCGACTAGACTTTCCTGATCCTTTGAGGCATATGCATGACATATTTCATGTATTCGTTTTGCGACATTATATTAGTGATTCTTCACATGTTATTGACATGAGTTATTTATAGGTGTTGGATGAGTGTTCTCTCATGCCAGAGCCAATCTACATTCTAGACCATCACATTTGACACCTTTAGTGTTGAATAGTCGATGAGGTCAAGGTCCAGTGGGAAAACTATAGTCCACACTCGGCTACCT
>JZKD02S1944385.1:22271-38086 GCA_000966675.3 Picea glauca | reverse complement strand
TGCCAAGTCAAGGTGGTAGGGGAAATTTCCAAAAATAGTGTGAAAAATCCAAGTGCAAAACTCAAATAATGAGGGTGCTCTCCAATATTACCATGCAAGTGCCAAGTGTCATGATCAGAATGCTTCTCCTAGAAATACAAAATTCTTTTCTTAGCCAGTGTACCCTTGAAATGTGTGCTTCTTTGACCCCTTTTACTAGAAGATAATCCATGAAATATTCTCCATCAAGTGCGCCCTTGGCACTTGTGCCCTGTGAACCAATTTAACTAGATAATAATAATAAAATAACCCTTCAACAAGTGTGCCCTAGGAAAGAGTGATTTGTGTCCACATAAAAACCACCATCTTAATAAAATATTCCATGCAAGCATGTGCCCTTGAAGAGAGATAGTGGTGTGTCCTTGAAATTTGTGCACTTTGATGAAATCAACCATGAAGAAGTCACCATAGAAAGTTCACCCTAGATATTTGTGTACATGGGTCCACTTTAAAATCATCTTATCTTCTTAAATAATGTGCAAGTATACCTCCTTTGACTAAGTCAAACTAGTTACAAGTCACTTCACAATGTGGCTAAGGTGTGAACAGGATCATGCAAAGAGTAAGCGGGACCTCATAGTGGATCACACCATCTAGTGGCCTAGGAAAGTGTGTACATATGTGAAAGGATTAATGGTTGTGGCAGATGGGTGAATAAGCAATCAAAACCCTAGGGCACATGCTAAAGTAATCCCCTAGTCAACTTAAGTCTTAACAACCTCCTCAAAAATTGTGCCAAAGGATAAGGATATGACATGGGATGAGTTGGCATGTGTGAACAAGGTTAAGATAAGGTACAATGAATTGGATTTTTTGTGGGTTCCCTCAACATGTGTGCCAAAGGGGGAGTGCCTAGCCTCATGTGTGTACCACATGGACATAATGTGTAGATCCCCTAGTTATAAATTAACAATGGAACTTAGGGAATGAGCTTTAATGAAAGATTATATCATTTGAGCATTAATATGATAATAATCAGGCACTCAACCTAAGGTTTTAAGATTTAATTAAAATATCCTAAAACCCATGAGTGAATGTATCATTCTCCTTAGTCAACTCAACATGACCACTCTGGGATAATCTTTGCCCGATGCTAGTAGCTGGAGACCATCAACAACCTGAGCCATTCACCACTAGTCAAATCAACATGGCTAATCCTATGAGTTAGTGTATAATTCTCCTCTGTCAAATCACCTTGACCACTCTAAGAGAATTTCTTCCCGATGAATCCACCTTTAGAAACATCAACACCTCGAGTCTTTTCCACTCCTTGTCAAATCAACATGACTAAGGAGAAAGACTACGCTTGAGCCATTCACCACTAACCAAATCCACATGGCTAATCTTCTCATTAAATGTATCATTATCCTTAGTCAAATTAATATGACCACTGTGGAAAATTTAATGTCTACCTAATGTTTCCCAAACATTAACATCATCAAGACATTTTCATGTGTTACATTGAGCCATGAGATAAATTCCAAAAATGATGTTACATGCCAAGTAGAAAAATTATAATCACCATCAAATTTTCGAATTTTGTCACTCCAATTTGGAGGAACATCATTTGGATACCCCATAATATTCTGAATGTCAAAGGGGGGATAAAATACATGAAAGAACCATGGTGCCATATGTCTTTACATTAAAATAGAACTTGATATGAAATTGGAAAATTACAACATTATACCTCATACTAAGAATGTGTGGAGTCGCCCAAGGTGAATTTCTTGATTCCTTCACAATGCTACTTGCTTCACCATGCAAGAAACATGTCTTCAAAATAAAAAAATAAAAAGGAATTTGTTCTTCTAATGGAGTTACCAAGATGATAAATTGATGTTCAAATAGACATCCTCATCAAACAATGTATATAATCTACAAATATCTCCAAGAAATGGACTTTATACCTAGCAATGGAGCCAAGACTTTACCACAAAATCTGTCACCCACCAAAGTGTAAAGTCACAATCACCTAGGTGATATATTAATGTAACTAAGAAGGGAGGCCATTGTCACCTCACCAACCTTATTCTACACATTAGGTTGTCTCTCCTTTGGCTCAAGGCGGGGTTCTCTAAATAGGGTTGATGGAATTCTAGGCTATGAATTGCAAAGGTGATATGAAGAGTAAATTCCAACAAAAAAAATCTGCACAACTTAAAGATTTTAATTCAACTCTCTTCCACAATTAAATAGTTTTTTTCTTATTTTAATTCCAAGGAAAAATACTAGAAAATACTAAAAATATTTACAATAATGTCTAAGTAGGAAAATTAGGACTAAATTGCCCTTGTAAAATGCTAAATATAAACTTCTAGATGAATGTGATACCACATGTCATCTTCCTCATCCTTCCAAATCATGCAAGGTGAATGCAATGTGCCACTTATCTCTTCCATGTGCAAGAGTTCTCTCCAAGTAACCACCTTAAATAACATAATAAAATTCCAAGTCAAGGTGGTTGGGAAAATTTCCAAATAGTGTGAAAAAGCCAAGTGTAAAACTCAAATAATGAGGGTGCTCTCCAATATTAGCATGCAAGTGCCAAGTGTCATGGTTAGAGTGCTTCTTCTAGAATCCTTTTTACCAAGAACCAATATAAAATGCTTGCCTTAGCCAGTGTATCCTTGAAATGTGTGCTTCTTTAACCCCTTTTACTAGAACATAATCCATGAAATATTCTCCATCAAGTGTGCCCTTGTCACTCGTGCCTTGTGAACCAATTCAACTAGATAATAATAATAAAATAACCCTTCAACAAGTGTGCCCCATGAAAGAGTGATTTGTGTCCACATAAAAACCACCATCTTAATAAAATATTTCATGCAAGCATGTGCCCTTGAAGAGAGATAGTGGCATGTCCTTGAAATTTGTGCACTTTGATGAAATCAACCATGAAGAAGCCACCATAGAAAGTGCACCCTAGATATTTGTGTACATGGGTCCACTTTAAAATAATATTATCTTCTTAAATAATGTGAAAGTATACCTCTTTTGACTAAGTCAAACTACTTACAAGTCACAAGTCACAAGTCACAAGTCACTTCACAATATGGATAAGGTGTGAACAAGCTCATGCAAAGACTAAGTAGGACCTCATAGTGGAGCGCACCATCTAGTGGCCTAGGAAAGTGTGTACACATGTGAAAGGGTTAATGGATGAGGCGAATGGGTGAATAAGCGATCAAAACCCTAGGGCACATGCTCAAGTAATCCCTTAGTCAACTTAAGGCTTAACAACCTGTTGGCAGCCAAATCACATTTTTTCCATGATCCTATAAGCTGCCTACACCTATGCCTTGCAAACATCAATTTTCGTCGCAATTTTCAAATTTATGACATTTTCATTTCTTGCGACATTTACACACTTGTTTTCGTTTTGTTTTCACGACTATAAGCGTGAAAACTTCTTCTTTCGAAGTTACATTTTGATCACTATCTGAACTGTCATGATCTTTTTATCGATGTGCCTACCGCGCTTACCTTTTGTCTATCATTATGTAGCTGGAAGAACTTTCGAACCTTGCTCATTGGTCATTCTTATATTGATGATGTGATCGAGTTTCATTGAGTTTGCAAGGCATTGAGCATTTGGATTTACACTTTTTATGACTTTCCTGATATTTGTTTCGGCATAAGGGTTATGGTTAATTTTGTTTATATATATTATATAATCCTTATGTTAAATTTTTATAACTTTCGGCTTGGCAACTATTATGAATATTGTTTGGCACCTTGGTTAAACTTTTGATCATATACATTGGCGCATAGTTAGTTTATGGGTTTTTGATTTATATGTCGAATGTTTGAACACCGTGGCATAACATTTGCGTGTATACACATTGGATTTCATTGATTGTACGCATGACTTAATGGCTGAACTATTATGATGGAGTGAACAACTATGAAACTTGGCGGTTGTACTTGGGTAATGAATATTATGCATTGCGGCAGACTCCACCACCTTCGCATGCGTGCATTTATGCTTATCCCTTTTGGCTCGTTCATTGTTATTAGAGCGAATAGCTCTACTCCTGTGTATGTTGGTGAATTCAAACCCTTCCCTTACCATCCATTTGGCACCATGGCCCCAGTCGTGAGAGTTGAACCCAATGGCAACCAAGCCCTGTTGATGTTTGACAATACCCGCCAAGATTTGGCAGACAGTGGATGGCTTACCTTCGTGAAACGTTTTGAGGGTTTTTACCTGTGTGTAGCCCGACAGTTTGCTACAACCTTCGATGGTTGTCGCGCCAAAGTAGGCGATGTACAGTTAGAGATTGATGAACAGTTCATTAGCTCGGCTATGGGGTTATCTACTTTTGGACAACGGTGGTTTAAGAATTGCAAGGTCGAGGAAGTGTCGTGGACATTGTTGTTTCAATCACGTAAAATCACCTCCTGTGATACTGGTATGCCCGTGACTATGCTTAAACAACGATGGCACGATTTGTTAATGATAATCAAGCAGTTCATCACCTACGAAGGCAGATACAGGCTTGTATTCCTTTATCACCTGCGTCTATTGATGATTTTTATAGGTTATCCTCTAAACATGCCATTCTATTTTCATCAGAGCTTGTATAAGATGTCCAAAAAATATAAGAGGCACAAGGCTGACAACAGCTTATTTCATCATGGGCTTATTAAGCTCATTGTTGTTTATAATTTGAGTTTGCTTGGTGACAGTTGGAAGTCCTTCATCACCCGTAATGGCTTTGAGGACACCGACCCTGTACAGATTGATAAATCTGTGGTATTTGAAACCAAGGCTGTAACGTCGGTGCCCTACCATGTCCTACTACCTAAACCTTCGGCCAACCCTCCTATCGACCTACCTGACACTGTAACTAAGAGTGCAGAGGCCATAAAAAATCTCGTGAGCAAGAAACCTAAGGTAAAACCTACTGCTAACGATAAGGGTAAAAGGAATGCATGTTTGATTTCATGGATGACACGAAACAAGGCAAAACCCCCTGCTCATTCAAACCCTATCACCCTAAGTGAGGATTCTGATTCGGAAGTCGAGCGTTTTCTGGCCAGCGAATACCCCTATTCACAAGGTTTGTGTGTCGAACCCTCATATGACTTTGTATCAAACCTACCCCCCTGCCTAAAGGACGACCCTAATTACCCAGGCATTAAGTTGCCTTGTGAAACCCTCGATCATTTTCCCAAACCCTCTCCTGCTCTATCTAAACCTACACAGTCACCCTGTGATCAGTGCAATTCATGGTTAGAGCGGTATTATGTTGATGTTCCTATACTTCAGTCAAAGATTCAATCTTTGGAAGACCAGATTGTCGTGCTAACTAGACAAAAAGCCAAGCTTCAAGCAGTGGATAAAAAACAAAAGACAACCAGCTCTATCTTGTTCAAGAACATGGAATCAGCCACGACTGTTGTGAATTCCAAGCTGGCATAATCAAGTGGTCTCATCGCTACACAGGTATGGTTTTCACATCATTTTGTTTTGTAAATAATCTAGTTTTCTATAATGATTTGTATTCAGTTTTTAAATAGTTTTGTCTTGAATCATTCTGTTATAACCGTGTGCATTCTATATATAGTTTTGTTTTGAAATTTCGATCCGATATACAATCTGATCATTCCCAGTATAGGGATCGATAGATTTTGATTGGATTTGAGTGGTATGCGTTTAGATTTGATTGATTAGTTTACCTTATTTAGTCAACAAAACTAATAGTGTGTTTTCGAATGGATTGGTGTGTATCCGATTTCAAAAAGAGTTTTTTCATACTCAGTTTAGAACACAATCGTATTCAGATTTGATTTTGTTATGATCTATATGCTACGATTGGAAAACAATTTGATTGAATTAATTGTTACGATATGCTCTTTCTTACGATGTTCAAAACTGAGATATTGCTCTGATTCGATTTTAATGTGGGAAATGAACTACTCTGTTTTTAGAAAAACAATATGTTCATTTAAGTCTGTACAGTTGTGCCCGAATCATGGAATGGATTCGATTCGTGATAACTATGATAAACCTCATCCAATTGATTTGTAATTAGAACGATTTCATTTTGATCAAAGTCGATCAACCCTGTTTGCCTAAATTGGCCATAAAGAATTAAGAATTCTACCAAGCCTGTTATGATCTTGTTTTAAATTGATTTTCACACCGAATTTGAATTAATCTATTCCTGGCTTGGACCATTTTCTATGTCAACTCAGTCATAACGATTGGAATGATCTTGTCGAATTATAATCGTTTCAAATTGATATCAAAAGATTACAAAAATGTTAGATTCGGGTGGTTATGAAATGATTTGATTGACTGTGTTATTTTTGTTACCAAATTCGGTTACGATTCGTTGAATGTAATCGATCTTGCTTACCTCAGTTTGCAAAAACGTGATCGGGTGTCTCTTACGCGCTATGATACACCTTGTTTGCTATGTCGTTACAACGAATTGTAAACGATTCGGTTCGTTTTGATTATATCTCCTGTTAGTATAACGGCATAACAAATGCATTAGATTTGTTTTTATTGGTGGCACTGGATATGACTCTTTTAGACCCGATTATGTGGTAATTAAACGAACAGAGTTGAATGATTTTATGATTCTGTTTTGATTTCAAATGGTTTATCAAGCTCCAATTAAATAAATCGTTTTCAAATGGCTGTTAAAAGATAATTGAATTAAATCTCATTCAAAGATTTGATTTGGTTTCAATTCTGATTCTGTATATTATTTTAGGCTAGCTACAGAATCAGATGATTCTGTAGCTAAGTCTGTGGAATTAGATTTTTATTGTTTTGCTAATAAAATATCTCTCTAACTTGTTACTTTTGGTCCATTTCAGATGAACTCGAAATTGCATTGGATTTGATGAGCAGTTTAGAGGATATTTGAAATATTTTGGTTTCATTTTAGTTTCCTAGTTTAGTTTATCTTGGGAATATCTTCCCAGATTATGTAAACAATTTGATAACTGACACAAGGAGGTTTTACCCTGTGGAAAAAATTATAAATACATATTATTTTTGTAATAACATGATCCTCATTCATGGGAGAACAAGGATATGGAATTTTAATATAGACTGAGACAGAAATTGATGTTCTGCTACAGCTTTAGCTTTTCATAATATCAATATTTTGTTTCATGTTTATGTGTATCAATTTGCATTTCGTTAATGACTACTTTAGCTATCTTAGTCTTTTGTAAATGATATAATTTAATCAATATAATCCATATCTGATTTCTTCCAGTATTTAAAAACATAGCAATTACTCGATTCAGTTTGTGAATGACAGATTTCTCTTCTTCATAAGTTGAATTATTAAGTATAAGTTTTTGCATAACAGGTTTACCTTATTGCAGAGATTTATAAATCATATAATTGTTATGATTTTTTTTGTCTTGTTTGTCCTGTAAATAAACTCAAAGAGCATTGCAATTTATCGTTTACAAGAAGCTTCTGGATTATCCGGTGCGAGTTTCCTTCCTCCAACCAGCTTCGAAGTCATCATACACAGGACAAATCTGGAGCGTTTCCGGGTCAGTTTGTCATTTGTTTGTTTAGTGTATTTATTAGTAGTTTAGTTTAGATATAAGTTTAGTTAGATAGATGTGTTTAGTATATTAGATTGTTTAATTTTAGTAAGTTTTATTTCTTATTCATAAAATCATAAAATCAACAAAAATATCTCTCGTTGTCTTAGGGTAGAAAGAAAAAGAGTTTTTCATGTTTTATTTAAATCTGTGAATTGTAGATCTTGTATATTTTGTAAATAAGTTGTATTTCATTTAGTAGTTAGTATAGTAATAATTAGTAGTTTGTATATATATAGTTAGTTAGATTAGTTTTCTTTTGTTCTCTTAGGACTTTAGATCGGCTAAAGGAGCCGCTAAACCCGTCAGGGTGGTTCATTCCAAACGACTTGGGTTATTAGACAACCCCGGACCGGTTCCACTCTCTCAGTTGACGGACGATCATTTTCGCCCGTCAACAAATGGCGCTAGAAGGAGGGCCTGAACTTAATTAATGGCATGAGGCGGTCGCAAGACTCCTCCACCCCCTAATCGCTCACCTATAGTGACTAGAAGCCATTCACACGATAATATTCCCCTTCAAACAAAAACTACTTCAACCGACGATCCACAGATCATAGTTGAGCCAGCAACCCCTAATCCTACAGGTGGTGATGCACAAGAGATTATCCGTCAATCTCTTATTAAAACACATAGTGCCTTAGCTCGTCTTAGGAAACCAAACCATCCGTGGGGCCAACCTCTGGACTTCTCTGATATCAGAGAACAATTAGGTGGCATTGATCCTACTGTGAATCCTTCAGATCCAATCTTAAATCCTGTTGCAGGAGGATCTGGGATACCTCCTTCACCACCTCCATTATCTCCTTCCTCTTCTGGAGGATATTCTTCTGACGAAGGAAATTCACCTTCTCATCCTTCCACACCCACTACCCCAATGGAAAATCAGACCAACCCTGCTAGACCCTGGCTTGATCAGGATGTTGTAGCTATACCTGGAGCCCAACACCCTTTACCTAAACACCCAGAGAAATGGCTTCCCAAGTTTGATCCCGACTCAAAATAGATAGCTGAAGATCATATCAAAAAGTTTATGTTAGCCATTAGAATCTGCAATGTTGAACATGAAGACGTTGTCTGTAGGTTGTTCCCTTACACTTTCGAGGGTAATGCATCCACTTGGTACTTTGCCCAACAACCCCACACCATCGTGTCTTGGGAAAAGTTTGAGTCATGCTTTTTGGAAAATTTCGGAGACCGTAAACCTCCAGAAGTCCTAGTCATGGATCTTTCTAGCTTAAGAATGAACCCAAAAGAAAAAGTTAAAGACTTTAATCAAAGATTCTTAACACTTAAAAACCAAATCCCTGCAGATTCTATGCCTGTTGAAAGTCTTATAATAACTTACTACACTAAAGCTCTACATCAAAGTATAGCTATTTGGGTTAAACGATCTAAGAAAGCTACGTTGTTAGAAGCCTTCGAGGAGGCCAGCCAGATTGAAAAAGACATACTTATCCTTAAGGACTCTTCCAGAAACGAAACTGAAGCTAGTTTTTCTCCCAAAACGAAGATTGAAATCCTCTCCAGACCCACTCAAAGTAAAACACAACCTGAAAATTCTGATTTGGAAAATTTAACTAAAGTTGTTCAGAAACTATCAAATGAAGTTACAAACTTAAAAAGGTCAACTGAAGAAGATTCCTCAAGTAAAGGACCCTACAAACCTCCTTTCAGGAAACCTTTTCCTACCAACCGACCTAGTCCAACCACCGAGGGCCTTAATCTAGAAAGTTTGTAATGTGCTCTTCAAAAAATTCTAGAAGCCCAAGATAACTTGATACCCCCTGATATCCCTCAGGAAGTAGTTGAAAAAGAAACGGTTCAAGAAGAAGAGTCTTCTCCAAACATCTTTGGACACTTCTCAGATAGCCTCTTTCAAGCTAACTTCGAGACTGTTCACCCTTATAACACTAGGAGTAAGACAACAAACAATCCTTCTACCGAAAACACTACAACTTCACCTCCAAAGCCTTCTAAATCGGCTGAGACTAAACAAAGTAATGTAAACCCCAACTTAGATTATGATGTTGTTGAAGATCTTAAAAAGTTAAGGGCTAACATTTCTATTTATGAGTTGTTGAAGTTTCCATTTTTGTTACAAAAGATGTTGCAAAATATTTCAGAGAAYGRCAAGAATGGTAATTCAAGTGGTAACAAGGTTGTGCAAAGCAAAGTCCCTCAGAAGACTTCCACTAAAAATAATCCTGATCCTCAAGATAAAGGAAGCCTTCCTGTAGTCCCTGTAAATAATGTAAATAATGTAAATAATGTAGATAAAATAGCATTAGAAACTGCGAGTAAGAAGCCACAAGTTATTACTCCTAGTACTCGCAAAAATGTACCTCCTTTTCTTTTAACTTTCGATATTTTCAACAGAAATGTGCATAATTGTATGATAGACTCAGGAGCGTCATCCAATGTGATGCCTTGGTCTGTTTTCCAAAAGATTAACGTTGATCTGGAACCATCTACTTTAAAAATCATACAACTTGATCGGACAAATGTTAAAGTTATAGGCGAACTGAAAAATGTATTGATTAGATTATCGTCTAACCCTAAGGTTCATCAAGTTATTGATATAATCGTTGTGGATATTCCAGAAGTGTATGGTTTGTTTTTAAGCAGGGACTGGTCGGAGTAGCTACATGGTTACTTCGCGACAGACTGGACTCACTTATGGCTCCCAGAGAATGGTAAGCCCAACAAGATTAAAGTGAATCATGAGTGCTACCTTAAATTCATGGTCACAGATTTGAACGATCCTAACGAACCATATACACCTTCTGTTGATTCACCCGAAGTTCAAGGGATGGACACCTTCTTCGGAAATTTCATGGTCGAGGCTTCACCTATCATCAATCCAAAACAGCAGTCCGAGATCGTAGCATATGTTCAACCAACAACTTCTATGCAACAGTCCCATGAGCCCGAGGGAAACCAAATTTGGTCTCTATATTTCGACGATTCTAAGTCTAAAGAAGGAGTTGGTGCAGGCTGCATCATTATCGATCCGGCAGGTAACAAGACATTAATGGCTTGTAGACTAGAATTTGAATGTACTAACAATACTGAAGAATATGAGGATTTACTGCAAGGTCTCAGAAAAGATCTGGATATGAACATTCAAAATCTAGTTGTATTTGGCGACTCTGAAATAGTGGTTAGACAGGTAAGAGATTCTATACACTGTCTTTCCCCACATCTCAAAATCTACCAGTCTGAGGTATGGAGTTTGATGAATAAATTTTCTGCATTCAATATAAATTCCATTCCTAGATCAAATAACACTGAAGCAAATCTATTAGCTAATGTAGAATCTAAACTTCTTCCTGCAGAAGGCTTGTCCCCAGACACATTCTTCGTGGAACTATTGTTTCGACCATCTGTTCCTGACAATATCACAAACTGGAGAGTATTTGACGATGATCAACAGATCATTAAATTTCTACACATGGAAGAAACCTTTCACGGTGCGGTGATAGATGAACGCACGCACGACGACAATTTGCACGACTTTACGGTAATACCTTATCCGAAATCTCCTGAAGCTCTATCGGATATGGTAAACTCGATACCCAAATCCATAGTTAGATTAGAAAAGTTTTATGATTTTGAAGATAAATTTAAAAAGACGGTCAATTGTAAAACTAATAGTTCCTCGTTGTCTTATGAAAAAGTGAACTTAGGAACTGATGAAAAACCTCAATGCATTAATCTAGGATTGGGATGTTCTCGACAAGAAAAAGTTGCTTTCATTAAATTATTCAAAGAATTTAAGGATGTCTTTGCATGGACATATGATGATCTTAAAACGTTCGATCCTAATATCACACAGCATGTCATCTTGATGAAGCCCCAAACCTTACCCTTCCAACAGAAATTGAGGAAAATGCATCCTAAACTTGAACCGACCGTTCAAAAAGAATTGAATAAACCCCTAAGTGCTAAAATAATTTTTTCTGTTAGACACACTCAATGGGTCTCCAACCTTGTCCCAGTGTGGAAGAAAAACGGGGAAATTCGACTTTGCGTCGATTTTCGAAACCTCAATAGAGCGTCTAACAAAGACAACTATCATGTCCCACCCATGGAACAGATCCTTCAACAGGTATATGGTTCCGAGAGGCTATCTTTGTTGGATGGTTTCTCTGGATACAACCAAGTCCTGATGTCTCCACCAGACCAACTCAAAACTACCTTCTGTACCCCGTGGGGCACTTATGCTTATCGCAAAATGCCCTTTGGATTGATTAATGCTGGTGCTACCTTTTAGAGAGCAATGGACATTGCTTTTCGAGGCTTAATCAATCAGTCTGTCGTAGTTTACTTAGATGATGTGACTGTATTTTCAAAAAACAAAAACGATCATCTAACTCACTTACGAGCCGTCCTGTTGCGATGTCGTAAATACAACATCTCCTTGAACCCCAAGAAGTCCATCTTTGCAGTAGAACAGGGTAAATTACTAGGATTCATTGTGTCTAGTGATGGGATGATTAGTGACCCCGAAAGGACTCAAGTCATCGCCAAACTTCCCCCACCTACATCCAAAAAATCCATGCAGTCTTTCTTAGGCCAAATTAACTTCGTGAGAAGATTTGTCCCTAGCTTCTCCGAAATGGTCAGACCCTTGCAGAACCTAATTAAGAAAGACACCCAATATCACTGGGGATCCCCAGAAAATCAAGCTTTTAATGCCATAAAGAAGGCCATAATAGACGCTCTGTCTCTCATGAGCCCTGACTTCTCTCAAGATTTTACACTCTATACTTTTGCCTCTGATCGTTCCTATGTCGTCGTCCTAACTCAGAAGAATGTCGAGAACAACGAAGTACCCATCGCCTTTATGAGATCTTCTTTCAAAGGTGTCGAACTTAACTACCCAGTGGTTGATCGGCAAGCCTACGTTGTTTTCAAAGAAGTTAAGCATTTCCGGTCCTATCTTTTGAAGTCAAGGATGAAAGTCATTGTCCCCTACCCTGCCCTGAGGAACTTGTTAGTGCAGAAGGAGTTAGGAGAGAAGAGAGCCAACTGGGTCACCTCCTTGTAGGAGTATGACTTAGAAATCACCCCAGCTCAGATTGTGAGAGGCCAAGGGTTGTGTAAGTTGGTTGTTGATTCGGAAACAGGACAACAAGAAGATAGTGATACGTCAAACCCAGGACAAGGCGATCAAAGCCTAATCTGTTGTGCCCAAAACCTCGTTAGCCCTTGGTACGACGATATAAGATTCTGTCTTGAACGTGGATCGGCCCCCTGTCACCTTGACCCCACTAAAAGAAAAGCGCTGAGACTGAAGTCTGCCTCCTTTCATCTGGTTAACGGTATCTTGTGTCATCAGAGTTTTGACGACGTACTGATGCGTTGTCTTGAAAAAGACGAAGCAAAAAAAGTATTGCTCGAGTTGCATGCAGGAGAAGCTGGTGGCCACTTTGGTGGTCACACCACTTCTCATAAGGTTTTGAGAGTCGTTTATTACCTGCTGACGCTTTTTAGAGACACCCATGCCTTGTGTCGTAAATGTATCATCTGTCAGAAAGCATCAGGGCGGTTGCAAAAACCAGCCTTTCCCTTGCAACCCGTTTCAGTAGATTCTCCTTTCCAGCAATGGGGCCTTGATATCATACGTCCAGTTAACCCTTCATCCTCACAACAGCACAAGTATATTGTGACAGCCACAGATTACTTTACTCGATGGTCTGAAGCTGCTGCGTTAAGAACTGTCAACACCAGTCAGGTAATTGCCTTTCTAAATTCGAATATCATCACTCGTTTTGGTATCCTTGATTGTCTGGTCTTTGATAACGCTTCATACTTTTATTCTCTTGAAATGAGCGAGTTCGCCTTAGAGAAAGGAATAAAGCTGAAGCATTCTGCTAGTTACTACCCCCAGGGCAACGACTTAGCCGAATCAACAAACAAGAACTTGATCAAAATAATCAAGAGAACTGTGGTTAAAAATCACAAGAGTTGGCACAATGCATTGCTGAACGCACTATGGGATGATAGGGTAACGCCAAAATCCGCTATAGGTAACTCCCCCTTTTTTCTTGTTTATGGCAGAGAAGCTATTCTGCCAGCTCACATTCTTCTTCCTTCACTTCAGCTGTCACAAAAAGTCCAAGAAGAATATTGTCCCCTTTTAGAAAACCGAATTAATGCTTTGATGAAGCTAGAAGAAGTAAGAGCCCAAGCTAAGCGTAAGTTAGATCAACATCAACAATTGGTTAAAATCCGGTTCGATTCTAATTCTGCTTCTGATAGGAATTTTGAAGTAGGCGATCTCGTCTTGAAGTGGGACAAACCACATGAAGGAAAGGGTGAGCACACCAAATTTCAAAACTTATGGCTTGGACCATTTTTAATTGCTGAAAAGTTGGGTCCTAGTTCTTTTCGATTGCAGAATCTTGAAGGGCATCTTGACACCTACCCGGTGAATGGCCAAGCCCTGAAAAGATACTTTGCGTGATGACTACCCTTGTATATTATGTACATATTTTGCTTTTATTTTTCATCTTCGTTTGCTTTCTGTTTTGATTTTGATTTGAATTTATCAGTTTTTTGTGTTTTTTGAAAAATACACATACCTGTACACTGAGCTATTCAGACAAAGACGATGAGAGATTTTCTTCGCTTAAATAACTTCTGAAAAAATTGTACAAACATCAATGATAGATTGTTGAAATTGATAATCTGTGTTGGAAAATTTTGTTGTTTGAAAGAAGTTTATTAATTTCAATCTCTGAGAAAAGTTTGTCATGATCATCTATTATCTTTTTACGTTGTCTCTTTTCCATAAAGGAATGACTCAAAAGACGTCTCCCTGTCATAGGAAGTTGTTTTTATAAATAAAACATCTCTGGAGATAAATAAAGGACAGTTCTAAAAAATTCCGATGAGGTCTGAAAAAATATGTTAAAATATCAAGATTTGCAGCGTCACCCCGCTCAGCTATATACCTATGAAAGACAAAATAAAATATGAATAAGAGCTGTGGGAAGTGTTTGTAAACCCGTCAGGATGCTGAACAGGTCTGCTGGCAGTGGGTAAATGCATGCATGGCGCCAAGACAACTTCGCCGGGGTACTGAACAGGCCCGTTGGCAGCAAAGCAATGTCGGGTATATGAAAATTTGTAAAAAAGAAAGAAACCTCTTTAAAATTCCTTTATTCTGATCCAGAACTTCTTAACAGGATACGGATGTCAGAGTGGATTAAATGGAAACCCTATCGAGGCTATGGACGCCTGCTGGAAGCAGTGGCCATGCCAACAGTATCGGAGATTTTATCTTTAATATCGTCACTTGCTGATCTTAAGACTGTTATTGGTTTTCATCTTTTGAAACACTGCTGGAAAAGATGGTTTATGATGATGTTAGTACGATTTTCTGGTTGTTATTTTTGAGTTGAAATTTTCTTGGATATCCCAATCTGAATTTGTTTCTTTTGACAGAGATCACTGCTTCTACCAGTGTGTTGCCATTGTTGGCAGCCAAATCACATTTTTTCCATGATCCTATAAGTTGCCTACACCTATGCCTTGCAAACATCAATTTTCGTCGCAATTTTCAAATTTATGACATTTTCGTTTCTTGCGACATTTACACACTTGTTTTCGTTTTGTTTTCACGACTGTAAGCGTGAAAACTTCTTCTTTCGAAGTTACATTTTGATCATTATCTGAACTGTCATGATCTTTTTATCGATGTGCCTACCGCGCTTACCTTTTGTCTATCATTATGTAGCTGGAAGAACTTTCGAACCTTGCTCATTGGTCATTCTTATATTGATGATGTGATCGAGTTTCATTGAGTTTGCAAGGCATTGAGCATTTGGATTTACACTTTTTATGACTTTCCTGATATTTGTTTCGGCATAAGGGTTATGGTTAATTTTGTTTATATATATTATATAATCCTTATGTTAAATTTTTATAACTTTCGGCTTGGCAACTATTATGAATATTGTTTGGCACCTTGGTTAAACTTTTGATCATATACATTGGCGCATAGTTAGTTTATGGGTTTTTGATTTATATGTCGAATGTTTGAACACCGTGGCATAACATTTGCGTGTATACACATTGGATTTCATTGATTGTACGCATGACTTAATGGCTGAACTATTATGATGGAGTGAACAACTATGAAACTTGGCGGTTGTACTTGGGTAATGAATATTATGCAT
>JZKD02S1944385.1:9720-21108 GCA_000966675.3 Picea glauca | reverse complement strand
GGACCATTTTCTATGTCAACTCAGTCATAACGATTGGAATGATCTTGTCGAATTATAATCGTTTCAAATTGATATCAAAAGATTACAAAAATGTTAGATTCGGGTGGTTATGAAACGATTTGATTGACTGTGTTATTTTTGTTACCAAATTTGGTTACAATTCGTTGAATGTAATCAATCTTGCTTACCTCAGTTTGCAAAAACGTGATCGGGTATCTCTTACGCGCTATAATACACCTTGTTTGCTATGTCGTTACAACGAATTGTAAACGATTCGGTTCGTTTTGATTATATATCTTGTTAGTATAACGGCATAACAAATGCATTAGATTTGTTTTTATTGGTGGCACTGGATATGACTCTTTTAGACCCAATTCTATGGTAATTAAACGAACAGAGTTGAATGATTTTATGATTCTGTTTTGATTTCAAATGGTTTATCAAGCTCCAATTGAATAAATTGTTTTCAAATGGATGTTAAAAGATAATTGAATTAAATCTCATTCAAAGATTTGATTTGATTTCAATTCCGATTCGGTATATTATTTTAGGCTAGCTACAGAATCAGATGATTCTGTAGCTAAGTCTGTGGAATTACATTTTTATTGTTTTGCTAATAAAATATCTCTCTAACTTGTTATTTTTGGTCCATTTCAAGTGAACTCGAAATTGCATTGGATTTGATGAGCAGTTTAGAGGATATTTGAAATATTTTGGTTTCATTTTAGTTTCCTAGTTTAGTTGATCTTGGGAATATCTTCCCAGATTATATAAACAGTTTGATAACTGCCACAGGGAGGTTTTACCCTGTGGAAAAACTTATAAATACTTATTATTTTTGTAATAACATGATCCTCATTTGTGGGAGAACAAGGATATGGAATTTTAATACAGACTGAGACAGAAATTGATGTTCTGCTACAGCTTTAGCTTTTCATAATATCAATATTTTGTTTCATGTTTATGTGTATCAATTTGCATTTCGTTAATGACTACCTTAGCTATCTTAGTCTTTTGTAAATGATATAATTTAATCAATATAATCCATATCTTATTTCTTCCAGTATTTAAAAACATAGCAATTACTCGATTCAGTTTGTGAATGACAAATTTCTCTTCTTCATAAGTTGAAATATTAAGTATAAGTTTTTGCATAACAGGTTTACCTTATTACAGAGATTTATAAATCATATAATTGTTATGAATTTTTGTGTCTTGTTTGTCCTGTAAATAAACTCAAAGAGCATTGAGCTTATCATTTACGAGAAGCTTTTGGATCATCCGGTGCGAGTTTCCTTCCTCCGACCAGCTTCGAAGTCATCATACACAGGACAAATCTGGAGCGTTTCCAAGTCAGTTTGTCATTTGTTTGTTTAGTGTATTTATTAGTAGTTTAGTTTAGATATAAGTTTAGTTAGATAGATGTGTTTAGTATATTAGATTGTTTAATTTCAGTAAGTTTTATTTCTTATTCATAAAATCATAAAATCAACAAAAATATCTCTTGTTGTCTTAGGGCAGAAAGCAAAAGAGTTTTTCAAGTTTTATTTAAATCTGTGAATTGTAGATCTTGTATATTTTGTAAATAAGTTGTATTTCAGTTAGTAGTTAGTATAGTAATAATTAGTAGTTTGTATATATATAGTTAGTTAGATTAGATTAGTTTGTTTTAATAATTTGTTTTAATTAGATTAGTGTATTAGTTTGTTTTTATTTATTGTTTGTTAGTTTAGTTTGTTTTATTTAGTTTTAGTTAGATTAGTTTTCTTTTGTTCTCTTGGGACTTTAGATCGTCTAACGGAGCCGCTAAACCCGTCAGGGTGGTTCATTCCAAACGGATTGGGTTATTAGACAACCACGGACCGGTTCCACTCTCTCAGTTGACGGACGGTCATGTTCGCCCGTCAACACAACCTCCTCAAAATGTGTGCCAAAGGATAAGGATATGACATGGGATGAGTTGGCATGTGTGAGCAAGGTTGAGATAAGGTACAATGAATTGGATTTTTTTGGGTTGCCTCAACATGTGTGCCAAAGGAGGAGTGCATAGCCTCATGTGTGTACCACATAGACATAATTTTTAGATCCCCTAGTGATAAATTAACAATGGAACTTAGGGAATGAGCCTTAGTGAAAGATTATATCATTTGAGCATTAATATGAGAATAATCAAGCACTCAACCTAAGGTTTTATGATTTAATTAAAATATCCTAAAACCCGTGAGTGAATGTATCATTCTCCTTAGTCAAATCAACATGACCACTCTGGGAGAATGTCTGCCCGATGTTAATAGTTGGAGAACATCAACGCCCTGGGCCATTCACCACTAGCCAAATCAACATGGCTAATCCTATGAGTGACTGTATAATGATCCTCTATCAAATCACCTTGACCACTCTGGGAGAATGTCTTCCCAATGAAGCCACCTGGAGAAACATCAACACCTCGAGTCTTTTCCACTTCTTGTCAAATCAGCATGACTAAGGAGAAAGAATACGCTTTGGCCATTCACCACTAGCCAAATCCGCATGGCTAGTCATGTGAGTGAATGTATCATTCTCCTGAGTCAAATCAACATGATCACTATGGAAAATTTAATGTCTACCCGATGTTTCCCAAACATCAACATCATCAAGAAATTTTCATGTGTTACATTGAGCCATGAGATAAATTCCAAAAATGATGTTACATGCCAAGTAGAAAAATTATAATCACCATCAAATTTTGCAATTTTGTCCCTCCAATTTGGAGGAACATCATTTGGATACCCCATAATATTCTCAACATGAAAGGGGGATATAATACATGAAATCACCATGCGCCATATTTCTTTACATGAAAATAGAACTTGATATGAAATTCGAAAATTACAACATTATACCACATACTAAGAATGTGTGGAGTCGCCCAAGGTGAATTTGTTGACACCTTCACAATTCTACTTGCTTCACCATGCAAGCAACAAGTCTTCAAAATCAACAAAGAACAAGGAATTTGTTCTTCTAATGGAGTCACCAAGATGATAAATTGATATTCAAATAGACATCGTCATCAAACAATGTATATGATCTACAAATATCTCCAAGAAATGGACTTTATCCCTAGCAATGGAGCCAAAACTTTACCACAAAATCTGTCACCCACTAAAGTGTAAAGTCAAAATCACCTAGGTGATATATTTATGTAACTAAGAAGGGAGGCCATTGTCACCTCACCAACCTTATTATACACTTTAGGTTGACTCTCCTTCAGCTCAGGGGGGTTCTCTAAATAGGGTTGCTGGAATTCTAGGCTATGAATTAGAAAGGTGATATGAAGAGTAAATTCCAAGAAGTTTGTTTTGCACAACTTAAAGAAAATAAGTCAATGTTGGACTGAAGATTAGTGTTTTGTCCATTTTATCCATTAGGCACATGGGGTCATAACAAATTTCAAATAGGAGGTTTTCTTAAGGGTTGAAAGAGGACAATATGGATGAAAGTACAAGCTGATTACACTCTCTCTTTGATGTCCTAAATTGCATAAATGAATCTAAGAGTGTCACATATGTAGACAACACCCAATTCTTCAGAAAATTACAACTATCAATAATTATGCATGTGTACATTCAATCCATGAGTAGAGAAGGAAATATAAGCATAAACAAAATTTGAATGATAACCTAAAGGGAAAATGGGAGAAGTACACCAAGTTCTTACTCCTAAAGCATATCTACACAAGAGAGTTGTGTATATCCTCCAAGCACATCCAAAACAAATTCATTAAGGTCAAAGGGATTTATCCCAAATCCAACATGCCAAATGATAGAGTGATCAAATCCTTCTATAGATTTTAATTCAACTCTCTTCCACAATTAAATAGTATTTTCCTTATTTTAATTCCAAGGAAATATACTAGAAAATACTAAAAATATTTACAATAATGCCTAAGTAGGAAAATTAGGACTAAATTGCCCTTGCAAAATGCTAAATAGAAACTTCTAGATAAATGTGATACCACATGCCATCTTCCTCATCCTTCCAAATCATGCAAGGTTCATGCAATGTGCCACTTATCTCCTCCATGGGCAAGGGTTCTCTCCAAGTAACCACCTTAAATAACGTAATAAAATGCCAATTCAAGGTGGTAGGGAAAATTTCCAAAAATAGTGTGAAAAAGCCAAGTGTAAAACTCAGATAATGAGGGTTCTCTCCAATATTAGCATGCAAGTGCCAAGTGTCATGGTTAGAGTGCTTCTTCTAGAATCATTTTTACCAAGAACCAATATAAAATTCTTTCCTTAGCCAGTGTACCCTTGAAATGTGTGCTTCTTTGACCCCTTTTACTAGAAGATAATCCATGAAATATTCTCCATCAAGTGTGCCCTTGGCACTTGTGCCCTGTGAACCAATTTAACTAGATAATAATAATAAAATAACCCTTCAACAAGTGTGCCCCAGGAAAGAGAGATTTGTGTCCAAAAAAAACCAACATCTTAATAAAATATTCCATGCAAGCATGTGCCCTTGAAGAGAGATAGTGGTGTGTCCTTGAAATTTGTGCACTTTGATGAAATCAACCATGAAGAAGCCACCATATAAAGTGCACCCTAGATATGTTTGTACATGGATCCACTTTAAAATCATCTTATCTTCTTAAATAATGTGCAAGTATACCTCCTTTGACTAAGTCAAACTAGTTACAAGTCACTTCACAATGTGGATAAGGTGTGAACAATCTCATGCAAAGAGTAAGTGGGACCTCATAGCGGAGCGCTCCATCTAGTGGCCTAGGAAAGTGTGTACAGGTGTGAAAGGGTTAATGGATGAGGACAATGGGTGAATAAGCGATGAAAACCCTAGGGCACATGCTCAAGTAATCCCTTAGTCAAATGAAGGCTTAACAACCTCCTCAAAATGTGTGCCAAAGGATAAGGATATGACATGGGATGAGTTGGCATGTGTGAACAAGGTTAAGATAAGGTACAATGAATTGAATTTTTTGTGGGTTGCCTTAACATGTGTGCCAAAGGGGGAGTGCCTAGCCTCATGTGTGTACCACATAGACATAAGTTGTAGATACCCTAGTGATAAATTAACAATGGAACTTAGGGAATGAGCCTTAATGAAATATTATATAATTTAGGCATTAATATGAGAATAATCAAGTACTCAACCTAAGGTTTCAGGATTTAATTAAAATATCCTAAACCAGTTAGGTGTGTTCACACTAGAAAAAGTGGAAATATGGAAAATGAGGGGTTAGGGTATTAGAAGAAAAATATGTCATGTTCCTTCTAGGAGATGGAGATGAAGTGAAATGCAAGTGTAATGTGGATTTTACTTACGTAAAAGGTAGATATGTGATGTGATACCCAAATTACCTAGGTAAAATGATGAAGTGTGATGTAAATGTAATGGTGAAGTGGGTTCCATCTAGGAAAAAAATGAAGCTATGCTTGCAACAAATGAATTACTTAGGATAAATTATGGAAATGCTCTAGAACATGAATGAAACTAGGAAAATATTAGGCAAGTACATCACCATGTTAAAGGACACTCACAACTAAGACATGGGTTAACCATGCAACACAAAGTGAAAGTGACTAGAACATGATTATGTGACCACCACAAGATTGGTCTATGAATAACATGATGCACAACTAAAACAACTACCATCATCATTCCAACCTTTGGAAGGTTGAAACCATCATACCAACCTACAAAAAATGCAATATAGGTGATAGCAAAGGTTATTTCCAAAGAGTGGAATTAAACTATAAATGAAAACTTTTCAATATGAATAGATTATATAAGGATCATTAAACTATTGTTTATTACAAACCAGTGCGAGTTTAGATTGTTTTACATATGAAAAAACATTTATATTGTATGATATATGACATTAACAATACATGAAAACATGTGAAATCATTTATGTTATAGAATATAAAACCTTTCGAGGATAGCGTAGTTAGATCTCCATAATTGTTGCAGATATAACAAAGTCTTCCCCAATGTCATCTGCAACCCACTACCTAGTCGATGGCTGAAACATGTGAGATATATGTTTCATGCTCATAAAACTCAAGAACACATGTACTCAAAAGAGTATAGTCATGCCACCGTGTAACACCCATAAATTAGGGAATACCGAGGAAGAGAAGCCACCACTCTCCAAACGTGTTTCTCATGATCATACTCCATTACCCCCTATTTATTGAATGAATATAAGTCCATAGAGGAAGGAGTGAATACACACGAACTCAAACTCCCACCTAAACTCCACATATTTTCCCACTTTATCCCCTTTATTGATGGATGCATAATTTCCCACATGTTTTCCTCTTAGTCTTGGTTTTCCAAAGACTTTTACCTTATGTGTGGCTTTCATGCACTCACGTACTCATTAGAAACAAGATGATCATACACATAAGCTACATGTGTTGATCATGCAAAATTACTAGGACTTGCAACCCTCAAGTGCCTCTTGTAGCCTGCTCATGTACTCCTTGTTGTCATTGATATTGGAATTAAAATCTCTATCCATTCAAGGAGCATCTCTCTATTTCCCCACACAAAATAGAGCCAAAGTGCCTAAAGTATGCATTAATTGTGGGAGRGAAGAGGCTAATACTTACAAGAAGCCATTATAGAGTTGCAGTAGTACATTTCTTCTGAGTCCATGCTTAATGTAAGAATTGTAGATTTTTGTCAAGCGTCACTTTGAACCCTCCCCAATAAGAATTTAAATTCTTGTCTAGTTGGAATTGAAGGGATTAATTTCAACTCTCAAACTGCAGAGCTTCTGAGGCCCGAAGCTAGAAGAAAACCCTGACTCCTCTATATTTGGTTATGAATTTTTCCAATTCCACTATATAAATCACCGTGGTATGAGGATTTTAGTGGAAAAAATAATATTTGGAGAAGCTAAAAATGATAGAGAAGCACATGGACAAAAAGGAGAAGAAGGTAATCATCAAGAGCATCGATGTGGGAAAGGAGTTGCAAAAGGAAGCCATTGAATGTGCTTCTTAGGTAAAATTTTCATTAACATTTAATGCTAGGTAGTTTATCAGGGAAGCTTTTTGTGATTTTCATTGGATGAATTCATATTTCTCTTGGCTCTTTGCAAGGATTTGGAGAAGCACGCTATAGGGAAGTACATAACATTTATGCAATCCAAATGATCTCTTGTAGCATCTTTGTATTCCATGTGAGGCCAACTTGCTACTCTACAAGTAGATGAAATCAATGGAAGAGAGCCTTAGGTTAAATATCATCTAGGGGGATTTCAAGGAGTTTTAGGATGATTGACAAATGCATTGTAGGGTTCAATTGTAGGAGATGTTTGAGGCCTACTATGTTGATCTCTACACCTATTATAGAGGTCGATGGATCAAGTCATGAGACAATACATGAAGGTTGTCATATTGTGAGTCATTAACTCTGATGGATAACTTGTGCCTTCTATTGGGTATTGAATGCCATGAATCCATGCTATTTGTTTTGAGATTCTCTTTAGCCTTCCAAAATATGGATTTAATGGATTGATTATGTATCAATGATAGTAATGTAATGCATATCTTCTATCAATTAATAAAATTGGCTAGACCAGTTTTGTTCAAGTTACATGGAATTTTTGGGATAGTTGTACCAATTAATGTGAGATGATGACCAATTAATAAAATTAGCCACCATATCACTTAATCACTTAGGAGCTAGCGTTCTCCGGTTTTTATTTATTTTTTGAGTTCAACAATTACCTTGCAAACCAGGACTACATTGTCGAATCCATACTTTTAATCAATCATAAAATAATATGATCAAATTTTTAAAATATTTTTTTTAATAAAAAAATTTTCTAAAATACTATAAAATGTTACAAAATTTCATAGACCAAATCATAAATCAATGTTATTTGACCACAAATGAAAAACTAGAATTGTTGCACAATAGGCACTAATAATAAGTGAAACAAGCAGTAAAGTTGCTTAGAACCCGCCTCTTAAAAAAAGTTTGAAAACAAATAGATGGAGAAGTAAATTGGCATTACCATTTGGATGTATTTTAAACATTTGTTAGGCACTTCAAAGTTCATAACAAAGTATTAAAAGTGATTCTATTCCAAAAATAAAACTAGCCCACATGTGAGGGTCATGAAAATTTAGATTGACTTTTAAATGTAATACCAAATTTCAACCTTACTATATAAATTGAAAAGGATTTTAATGTTTAAATTCTTTCATAACCAAGGACCATTCATTAACATTTCAAGATTGAATGATTGCAATAATATTCCAATACTAGGGAATAGGTGGATAAGAAAATGGCATTGCTATTTGAAGTATAAATGTGTAATAGATATTAGGTAGTCTTGGTTTTTGGGGTATAGAATAATATTACCTATAGCTTCAAACATTTCAAGATACGACTCCACTCATATCATCGTATTTGGCTTTAAACGTCTTTCGGTATTCTCAGCTCGTGAATGAAGTGATATAATATTCAAACAAACCAATTCACGTTTCGGACTTTCCTGTGATACGAGATATTATCGGAATTTGTTTTTCATTCTATTTGTTAAATTAAGGTTGGAATGAATATATATAGTCAATCAAAGTTGGAATTTGTTTTATGATTTTTTTTCATTTCTTTTCTATGAACATTGTAATTTGCTTTTCATTCTATTTAACATTAGAATTTGTTTATATAAATAAATAAATAAATAAAATTCAATTTCTATAACCACCATTATAGTCTTATCTTTTCTAATTCAGTTAGCATTGGTACCGAGAAGTGGATTGATGTACAAAGTATATTACAAGTGTCCTACTATGAATCCTTCAGCCAAGACAATTCAACCATTTGCTATCTTCTTATATGTTTTTTTTTTATTGTTTTGAACATTTGCTATCTTATTATTCCAACCACTTAATTTGTGGTTGATGATCTACCATTCTTTAATAGCATTGGTTAAACGTTCTACCTTTTGTTTTTTTTGGCCAGTATCTAGGTATAGATACTAATCAGTGTTAATCATGTGTTTTATTGATTAATAAACCTAGAATAATATAGAAAGAATTATGACATTATATCTTTAAACACAATAAAAAAAATATTCCTCTCTTATTAAATCCTACCCACACATTGAACATTTTTAAAAAAATAATCTGAAAATTTTCAACAAATATATACTTATAAACTAGCTAAATCTTTTTTAATTATTTTAAATTTTTATGCTGGATATAACATAAACCTTTATTTATAAATATAAAGACATTGAGTATTTCTAAAAAATAATCCAAAAATTTTCAACAAATATATACTTATCAACTAATTAAATCTTTTTTAATTATTTTAAATTTGTATATTGAATATAACATAAACTTCTATTTATATAAATTTTTGTGAAACAAATTTAAAAAATCCATTTAACTCATTTCAAGGTTTTAAACCTTTTATTAAGATGCATTTCAAGGTTTTAAACCTTTTATTAAGAGGATACATTGAATGGAAACTTATCTCAGTTGTACCACATTTCAATATGCAAATGTCAATGCCAAACAATATGACATTGCCTTTAATAGCAAATATCAATGTATATGATACCAAAAAAAATTGTATGAATGTTTTTATCATTGCATATTATAAAAAAAATGTATGAATACTTAACATAATGGGTAGAAATGAAAAATAAACATCACTAAAGTTAATCATTAATAACAATATGTTTAATGTACACATTTTTATTCAATAAATTGATTGACATTTAAATGCCAAAAAGGAAGATAGTACCACACCTAAAAATACATTGGTGATCACTTCAAGTAATCAATTGTTGTTTATGTCAATTGAACATAATATGCATAGCTACACTTTTTCATGGTCTAAATTA
Organism: Picea glauca; assembly: GCA_000966675.3. Taxonomy (NCBI): domain Eukaryota; kingdom Viridiplantae; phylum Streptophyta; class Pinopsida; order Pinales; family Pinaceae; genus Picea; species Picea glauca. Next base: position 11,231 of record JZKD02S1944385.1, on the reverse strand, counting down.
TTTAGTTGTTATATCTTGCTAATGAGTACCTTTATCATTCAATATAATGTTTATGTAGCTAGCATTGAGTATCCAATGCCAAGTAGATAATAAAGGGAAAATTATTGATTAAAATAAAAAAAAATTGTGTATGGAAAAATCACCAATTCTTTTATTTTTTTAAATGAAAGAATAAGTGATAACTGCATAGTATAATATTGGTACACACTTTAGTGTTATGTAAGGTACATGTTATTAATACCAATGGTATAAAAGTTTTATTTGATGGGTATTTTTTCCATGAAATTCCAAAATTGTTATTGATCATCACTTGAAGAGGTATAACTACATTGATTTTCGTTGAACATTATGGTCTATGTGTTTATATTTTCAATGATGGTGATGTAAGAGCATATTTTTAAGTCAACTTAGTAATTGACATTTATAAAGTTTTTTTCGAAGTCAATTTGGTAATTGATCTTTAGAAGGTCTCAGGAATTTATTAGAGGAAATTAGTTTCTTCTATGTAATAGAATTTTGTAATTTTGATTATTTTCCTAAGTTTTTCATAGTTCTAGAAATGTGTTTATGAGGAAAGAATGTTTTTCTATGTAATGTAACAAATTGGTAATTTAACATATTGTTGAGTAATTTAAGGATAGGTTTTAGTCTGTTGATATTTTCGAGGGTACGAATCCATCTTTTAGGGATTCAATCAATTCCTCTCCATAATTGTATGAAATCTAAATAACACCCTCGAGGAGAACAATAATACATAGGGGGGAAATAGGGAGAGTGCAAAGTGAAGTAAATTGTGTGTGTAGAGCAGAGCTCAAAGAGAAAATATATTCTTATTCAGTAAAAAAAATTCCATATTGTGTTGTGTGAAGGTATGATTATCATTTTTCTCTCAGATTGTAAAATCATGGAGTTGTTGTCACTAAATTGGTAAATTCTTTGAGCGCAACCCTCACAGATTTTGGTAAAAAACAAGGTTTTGATGAAATACTAAGTAATTTGGTAAATCCAAGAAGAACTAGTTGAGTTCACAAGTTAGTTTGATCAATTGAATCGAGAGAGGAATCGGTTTACATAGAGGATAAATTGTGATTTACAGGCTAAATTATAGACTAAACTTGGCGGAATCACTATCTTTAGTGGGATCCAATTCAACCTAATAGACCATTAATTCCTTCACAAAGAATAAGTGTTTATTCCTCCAAGAACTTGGTGGTCTGGTGAATGGTGACAAGTTGTTTCTTATTTCCCTAGTGGTCTGGTGGACTGGTGGCCAGTTACCAGAAGTGTTAAGTGATGGAAATTCGAGTGGTTATAATATGTTGTTAATTGATAGAAAGCCTTTAATATGCAGAACTAAAAATGAATTCACGAAAGTAGAGGGTGAAGAAAGATGTTCGACAACACAGGTATTCCGACAGAGGACGAACACCTTCAGTAACCACTCACATAACCAGATCAAAGATCAACACACCGATGTTTTCACGTGGTAAAACCCCTATGGGGAAACATCC
>JZKD02S1944374.1:26134-42769 GCA_000966675.3 Picea glauca | reverse complement strand
AAATGTGGAAATGTCAACATTGTATACAACATTGCATGAAAAAAATGTGAACAAATATTAGGAAATGAAATGAATTTGACATGAGAAATTGATTGAATTGTTGTAAGTTTTTGAAAACTTATCATCCTCAAAGTTTAAAAACATAATTGAAGAACATGAGATAAATAAAATTAAAAATTGTTAACTTTTAAAAATGTAATAAAAAACATATGGGTTAAATAGTTGTCAGTACTCTCCAATTCTTCCAAATCATACTTATCAACATCATGATACAACATATTTCAAAAAAAAGAAGAAGTTAATATTGAAGGAGTATTTCAGGGAAAATAGGAAAAAGACAAACGAGGGGAAGAAGAAGGGGATGAGGAAGAGGGGGAGAAGAAAAGGAAGAATGATCCAAGTGGTCATTTGGTATTTCCACTATCTTGACATTGATCCTAAACCATATAATGAGATTTACAACCATTTTAAGCCCTGAATGTGTGGCACATATTTTGGGGGCTGAACAATGTTTATGTGGTTTTCATTGTAACAAAATGAGAAGCCTCATGAGTCCCCTATTTTGGACCCTCCTTTCTTTAAATATTGTAGAGATATTTCCAATAGACTAAAGAGTACCCGAAATGGTATTTGTATGATAAAGTTATGGCCCCAAGAGGTTTATGTACTAAGTAGGTTTCCTAGGGTTTTTGGATTTTTAATGTGATTATTTATTCTTCAAGTATTTTCTCTTCTTGACAAAATTCTTCCTCAATCTAGTTTAGATCATTAGTTCTTTCCTTAAGATGATCTGTCAGTATCTTATCTCTCATTTATGCTTCTTCCTTCTGTGCTTCCATTTTAGCTTCCAAATACTACTTCTGATCTTCAATATTTTCTTCAATCTTTCTGGCTTCTTCTAGCCGAGTTCTTAAGTTATCGATGACCTATTGGGATTATTAAAAAATGTGAACACTTTCCTTTTGCTTCATCAATTTTTTCTCGAGTGGATTTTTTTCGTCTCTTTCTTTCCTTAGTTCATCTAAAACACTGATCACTTCTATTTCATAATTGTCTTCTATTTCAAATATTTTTTATGTCTCATTACCTTCATAGCATTCTATTTCAAGATGTCTTTGTTTTTTACATTTAAATAAAAAAAAAACATACTTGTGTTGATTATGTACTCTTCTTCCTCTGAATCCATTTGACATGATGAACATCTTTCTTCTTGTTCTATACCTGTGTTATCTTTGGCATTATTTGAATATATGATGGTTGAAGAATATATATCATGTAACTTATCCCAAAGTTCTTTAGATGATAAACATTTACCCACCTTGTCCTTAACTGAATCATATAGTCCTTCCAAAATAAAATCCATTGCAATTTTGTTATTCTGTTTCAATCCGTTTTTGGTTGCAGTTTTTTCTTTCTTTTAACTATCATATCTGCTAACAATTGATTTCCAAATACCATATTATTTTTCCTCCAAAAATACTTTCGTCCTTATTCTCCATATCTCATACTTTAAACGATTCTGATCATTAAACATTGGTACTCTATTCTCAGAATAATCCACGATATTCTTCCAGTGGTTAAATTGTTTCCTGAAGCAACTGGCCCTGATACCAATTGTTGGATTACCCAGAGGGGGGGTGAATAAGTAATGAGAAATTTATACCACTTATTAATCCTTTTAACCACAATGTATATTTTTTTAACTTATACAACAATGTTCATCAATTCATTACTAATATATTATTACACCATATAACATTAACATCCATCAATGCATAATAAAAAATAATAGACACATCCACACAATGCACAATACACTAGTATATTACATGGAAACCCAATGCCAGAGAAAACCACCAAATGCTTTTCTTATATATTTAAGAATTACATTCAAGGAAGCACTAACTTCCAATTTTCTAGCTGCAACTACAAGACAGATCCTACCCCTTATATTTTAAGGCTACAACCTGAGAGAAGCTATAACTCCCCAATCCTCTAGCGACAACCAGAAGGTGGCTACAACCCCCTATTTTATCCCATTACAATCAGAAGGTGGATACAACCACCTATTATTTCCCCATCCAACCACCCTGAAATATAACTGTCAAATGAGGAAACCACTGCCACATTGTCACTGTGATATGTACCACTGTAAACCCGTACCAACCTGTGCCAACAACCTATAAACAAACTATATCAATAGCATGTAATCAATCCTTTACTAGAAGTTAGCATGTACCAACAAATACCAATAGGTATGTGACCTATATTTGTTTCAACTCGCGTATATACACACCCTTTCTATGCTGTAGCCCGTGTATGTACACAACCTGTATATACTGCATCCTGCACACAATTTTATAAAGCTATGGTTTTCACCTCTTTAGAAATTTGTCACAACCTATGCCAATCAACTGGTACTATCAACCATGTAAATCAATCACTCACACAACATGTACCATCACAAGTGCATCAACCATGCACATCACAACACCTCATAACCATCACCAGAACCAAGATGTGCCTTTAATATTATATCAAGATATCTATGCCACATAATCCATATACCATGTGTTAACAATACTACTAACAAGAGTCTCTAACCATGCACCAAACATGTACCAATCATAAATCACCAACACTACTAGAAAGTGGCTATAATAATGCACCAAACGTGTACCAATCATGTATCAACAAGTCAAACTATGACTCATCATGATGTACCAACATCACTATACCATACACCTCATGTATGTGACAACTCATCAACTATATGTCCCAACATATATCTCAACCATATACCAAGACATATACCAATATAACCAACAAAAGTCATATATCAATACATCACACACTCCATGATCCAAATACATTAAATACTTACATAAAACCATGTGCCAAAACCTAACTATTATGTAGTCTCAAGTGTGTACCAATCATATATCAAGACTACTAACAAAAGTCTCTGATAATGTACCATAATGTCTACCAATAACACTAACACATATACCAGCCATGTATTACAATAGATCTTCCTCAAACTAACCAACAACTTCAATAGCACATCACACCCAAAACCCTCAACCATGTACATCAACCATGCACCAAGAATTACAAGATCTACCTCAACACTCAAACCAACAAAGTGTACCAATGATAACTACAAGACATACCATCATTGTATTTTTGTAGATCTGGCACATACAGTGAGTGAAATACAACCAACAACCTCTCTAGGGAAAATCCTCAATCTCCCACAACCATATCTCATGGAGACGATAAATATCCAACTATACATAAGAAATGACATACCTTTTGAACATGTAGATATATTTGTTGTACCTGATCATTGTAGACCTTCCTGGAATCTTTCCTTCAGACTCTAGAGACCTAGAATTTTCAAATCCTTAAGATTCCATGGAATTTGCAAATGTATGCTACCTTTTCATGTCCATTTTGCGTATGTACGCTACCTATTCTACTATCAGTTTGCGTATGTACATTTCCTTTTCATGTCAAACCCACGTACATACGTATGCTACCTATTCTAATGTTAGCCCATTTATGTACGCTACCTCTTCAAATTTCAGCTCGAGTATGTACGCTACCTCTTCTACTATCGACCTATGTATGTACTCTACCTATTCTACTGTCATCCCATGTACACCTCAGAAACTAGGGTTTTTTTAGTATTTCTGCAACTCCGAAACTATTTCCGTCAAACCTCTTTCACTTCCTCAACATTTCATAACTTGATGTATCAATGTGTACATGCAATAACCTTTCACAAAATAGATATTCAATAGTATTAAATAGGTTCTAATAGGAGAGGCTTTCTCTCTTATTTATACTTCCCTATAGCTTCCTTAAGGGGTTACCTTCTAACCAACTTAACCCAACTTCCTTCTTTTTAGGGATAAACCACTTCTAACCACTTGTCCACTTACAACCACTTTATCTACAAACAATAATCTCTCCACTTCTAGTTGCAACTAACTATATTATTTAATTTATTTATTTTGCAACCACTTTGACTTAGCCATAAATAATAAAATCACTACTTCTTGTTGCAACCACTTTAGTTTTTAAATAATTTCTCTTTGCAACCACTTTATTGCTTTATTATTTACATAATTTATCTTTAGTCACAACTACTTGTTGCAACTAATTTTTTTTAATTATTTTCTTAATGCAACCACTATGCCCACGATTAACTCCTAGTTACCATCAATTTGACTAGTACACTTCTTCTAGGAGCTTCTAGATCAATTGAATTCTTTGACCTTCTAGGGGCTTCTAGATAACTCATGAGGGTACTTCAACTTCACTAAGCCATATCTCCTCAACCGTGAGGAACTATGTGGCATTCCACATACCACCGGAAATGGCATGACATGTACTATCCATCTAGAATAGTATTATCTATGAATATATTAAACTGTATAACATTAGGCCTAAAAAAAACTCAAGTCGCTTACCCATACCTTTATGCTACCGAAATTCACTACTGTACTTCTCCAAGGGTTGACAACAATTTACAATATCACTCTCCAAGGGTTGACATCAATGCCAACCAACAATCCAAACCAATTGTCCATCAACCAAATCCAACAATCTAACATATTTTGTATATGAACTCTATTTCAAACAATTTTTTGCGTCGTTTGAAGGCTATCGTCGAGCTATGCACAATGAAGTGATTTTGGAGAACATTTGAGACAATTAAATTTTGAGTATTTATGGATCCTCTTGGACCTCTTTGAGTGTTATGGATCCTCCTGGATCAACCTTAGGGCTTGTAGTCATCAATGGTAGGTTCCATCTCTATTGATAGTGGGAATACACCAATTCTAGGATTAAACCACAATCCAAGACCTAATTGTGAGAAGGAAATAGTACACTAGTTAATTGCAAAAGAGAGAGACGAGAGGGAAAAATAGAATCAATATTCACACATAAGAGACTAAGAAACTAACTCTAATCACAATGTATCAATCCTTGATAATGAGTACAATATATAGGACTCTCCACATGAGGAGTAATGCACACTAGGATGAGATTTCCATCTGTAAGCTCAAGTAAAAAAGTAACTTATCCCAATAGAAATAATTAACTAATATCAAGAGTTGCTAATAATAAGAAAAAGTTAAAAAATATACTAAAACTTTGAAATAGGAATTATCTCCTAAAAAACAAGAATTTTCCTAATGGTGGCTAAAAAATAGGAATTGACCTAATTATAGTTAAAAAATAGAAATTTTCCTAATGGTGGTTTATGAGCCCATGGTTTTGGAAAACCATGGTTTTTTCCCATTGTATTACATATAGGAATCAACCTACCAAAAATAGACCTGCTATAATAACAATCCTCCTAAATAGTAGAAAACATGGAAAAAATGAGTATTTCACTAAGCATGTAGTTGAGCATGTACCCTAACACCAATGTCCCATTGTCAATAGATTTTATAAGTGTTTGACCATAGCAAATATATTCATACTTTTTGTAATGTAATAGGTACATTTACGTCCATTATCATTATTGGTGGGTTGTCTCACATTTATTAACAATATACATCAATTATTGGAAATTAAACAGTTCCTCACATGTTTGACATCATATAATTTATTCGCATGGCACATACTTATACCTTTGGTAGGTTTGGATTTGAATACCTTGGTCCATTAGAAGCATCATCTCATTATGTGGTTTCTCAAGTTGTGTAAGGCTATACCACTCATCTCTATGACACTCGTACCTTCAGGAGGATCATATTTCCACTTATTTTTTCCAATCATCCTCCTGGTGTACTATTGATACATAAATCCATTATGTATCTATTCATGGATATGATCTATCTAACATGGATCCACTGTTTATTTCTCTCATGTCCATGCTTTCTACTTTTATATATACATGGATCAAATTTGTACTTTTTCATGGTCGTGATCATTGTTTATATATATGATTCATTGATCCACGATGTATTTAATTTGATGGCCATTCTTATTCACATCCATGGGTATTCTTTCCTCGGAAATAGAGTTATCTCACACATTGTCTTTTGTTATAGGTACTTCCCTTATCTAATTTTTTGTGAACTCCTTGATCTGGATTATTTTCGAAATGAAATGAAGCAGAGAAATTACAATGAAATACTCATGAAAATTACTAGAGATAGAGAAACCCAACAATACTTGATTTCTATTATGAAATAATTGTAAAGAGACTGTAAAAATACAGAGTGAGAGACTCGTTAGAATAGTGACATCTTTATCTCTAAGAAGAGATGTGTCGGTTATGCTCATTCGTAAGAAGATTATTACAATGAGGCTCTGAAGTCCTTTTTATGATAAACATGAATGTCAAAACCCTAGACATCCAAAAACCTAACTCTAGGAGATGAAACGCCAAAAGCCATGTGGGCCCCATTTGGGTAAGTTAGTACATTAACTTCATGGGGTCATAACTTTTTCATACGATCTTTGTTTTAGGTGCATGATATATCGTTGGAAAGGTATTTTCGAGAACTGCAAATTGTGCCACCAAACTCTAAATTCATCTACAATTTGACTATAGCACGCCAAAAAAACATTGTTTAGGGCCCCAAACGACCATAAAAGTATAGAAAGATGTGCTGACATGAAAACTTGCAAAATAATCTAGTTGGATTAGGTGGGTGGCCAACAGTCTCCACCTGAAATATGTGTTGGGCTTCAGACAACCCCAGAAGTGTAGAACCCACAATTACAAATAAGTACAGAAGGATTTGCTAAACTAAAAAATGACAAGAGGAGCCAGTTGGAATAGTTGGGTGGCCACCAATATCCACCTGGATCATTCCTCCCCCCTTAGGAAGCAATGGTATCCATTGCATTGAGTTCCCAGGGAAGAGGGGAAAGAATTTTTTTAATCTAAATCTTGGTGAGTTGCGTGCCTTGTTGGAGAAGTTGTGTTGGTTGGTCTGTGTAAGATTGTCACAAACCTGTTGCTAGCGGGGTTGAATTTGTTCCAACAACCTCTTGTCTCTAGGTTTGATGGAGCATGGTGTAGGCACCATTGTAGTTGAAGAAACAATATTTTCTTTCTCTTCGACAATTTGTTTTTGCTAGATAAAGGTGTTGAGGTTACGATGATTGTAGTGGTATTTTGTGCATCCTTTGAACATGCTGTGTAGAGGATGAATTTGTAGTATGAGATATTACTTTGCGACATTGTTTTGGTGGAACAGTATTCGAAACTACCTCTAGTATCCTATAGAGATGACCTACAAGAGTAATACTGACACTACAGGGTTTAGACTCATAGAAAACATGATGTTTCCACATACATTGTTGGCCCAAAACAAAATCATAGACATCAAGAGGGGCAACATCACACACTACCTCATCCTTGAAGGGTTGGATACCATAGGACATGCGACATTGTTGGATGACATGAAGATCTCATCCCTGGTGAAGCCACTCGATGTTGTATCACTACGGGTGTGGTGTTGTCGATAACCCCAACTATTTGACGACCTTAGCTTAGAATATTTTCTTTTGGCTATTGTTATCAATCATGAAATTCAACGAGGCCCCCTTCATCCACATCTATGAATGGAAGAGGCTCCCCCTCTTCAGGGTCTACTAGTTCTTTTGGTTGAATTGTTGTGGTCACGAAAGTAGAAGTGGGGTCTGTGTAAATGATCTATGTGTTTTCAATATTTTCTGGATCATATTCTAATCAGGGTTTATCTCTGTGCCTTTGACCTTGGCCACCAATGACTGTTTCAAGTGACATTAATTGGTGTTGTGCTAGGGTATTTTGTGGAAGTCACACCACTTCCCTGTGTCATTATTCATCTTTCCTTTACACTTATTTTCATGTTTCTTGGACTGGTTGTCTAGAGGATGTTGATTAGGGTCGTCTTTACCATGTTTTGGTTGTTGCATATTTGCAGACCTGAATTCCCATTTGTTTTGGTGCCTAAATTTTTGCTCAATTTTGAAAACATATCGATAGGAAACTCCCAATGATGAGATGTTTAGGAAATCCATTTTGGTTTGGATGTACCTAAGAATATCCCCACAGTATTTTAGAACCCTATGTCACTCATAATATTTGATACCCATGTTGGTGTACAAGGCATGGAAAGTACATCTGAACTCCACCACTATTTGGCTCTTCTCTTGCCATAGTTTGATGCATCTCATGTACTGGTATTCATAGTTATCAATAGGATAGTACTTTTCTTTGACCTCATCGATAAAAAAATCCCAAGTGGGGTCGACCCCATATATTCCAGATTCCTCTGTGGAACTTTTCTCCCAGTAAGTTTCCCACCAATGTTTGGCATGGGAGAGAGACTTGAGGAGTGTGAAGGTGATCTTTTTCTTGTCGAAATTTTTTTGAATAGAGAAATAACCTTCTAATAGATTTAACTATTTTTCTAGGGCATTTTCATCTCTCTGACCTTCAAATATGGGAATATCAAATTAAATTGTACCTCTAAGGGAGAGGTTCCTCCAAAATGACTAGTTGATGAAGATGCGCCTGTTGCTATCGATAGGTATTGAAGGATGTGTGCAAAATTCTCCATCATTTCGTCCCTCTGTCCCGCAAGATCATGCTCAAGAAACATGTTAATAGAATATTTTGATCCACCATTTTTCTTTTCTTCCTCCATCGATGGTTTCTTGGGCATGAGAGAGTCACCTTCCTCGAGAGAGACAAGCTCGAGACCCATTTGGAAATACCCAGACCTTGTCGGGGACATGTGTTGAAAAACAATCAAGAGAAGCCCGCTCCGATACCACTAATCCAGATTATTTTTCGAACGAAATGAAGCAGAGAAATTACAATGAAATACTCATGAAAATTTTGAGAAACAGAAAAATACAACAATACTTGATTTCTATTCATGAAAGAATTGTAAAGAGACTAGAAAAATAGAAAGTGTAAGACTCGCTAGAATGGTGGCATCATTATCTCTGAGAAGAGATGTGAAGGATACACTCATTCACAATAAGATTATTACAATGAGGCTCTGATTAAGATGATACACATGAATGCCAAAACCCTAGACATCCAAAAATCTAACCCTGGGAGATGAAACACCAAAATTCATGTGGACCTCGTTTGGGTAAGTTAGTACATTAACTTCCGGAGGTCATAACTTTTGCATACAATCTCAATTTTAGGCATGTGATATCTCGTTGGAAACGTCTTTTCGAGAAATATGCATTATTCCGTCTAACTCTGACTTTGTCTATAGTTTGACTATGGCACGCCAAAAAAACATTGTTTAGGGTGCCAAAACGACCCTGGAAGTACAGAAAGATGTGATGACATGAAAACTTTCAAAATAAGTCTTTTGGATTACGTGGGAGACCACTAGTCTTGACCCAGAAGATGTGCAGGGCTGCAGACAAGCCAAGAAGTGTAGAACCCACAATTACAAAGAAGTACAGAAGGACGTGTTGAACAAAAAACTCACAAGAGGATCCAATTGGAATAGGTGGGTGGCCATTAATATCCACATGGATCACTCCCCCTGGCCCCACTCAGTAGCTTCGTCCACCAAATTATAATGTATTTTAACCATTACTTTTCCTTCTAACCTCACACATTAGTGGGCATCTATTATGACATATTTAGCCACCTCATTTTAGCTAACATGCACTCTATTATCCCTAATGCATCCTCTACATGAGTTTGGTTGATTGTTCCAATTCTTAACTCTGCAAAATAATCCTACTAATTTGCATATAGTCATTGGTTTCTTTCATAAATATGATGTTTACTTTCGTGTTCCATTAAGGGAAGGTGCAAGTGCATTCTCAATTGAGTAAAGAAATATAACATCATGAAAATTATCCACTCTCACCTAAAGTTTACAAGGAAATTATTTTCATAACTTTCTCATTCCCATGAAAAATAGTCTTAACCATCTTGAAATGGTATAAATAAGAGCTCAAAGAAGAAAACTTTAGACACAACTCCCATGATATCAGAGTTATCATTCGATCCCAAGCAGTCAGAGAAATTTCACTGTGGTTTTTATGACCATGATCTCCCTAAGTTTTTCCATCCTCGTCAGTTTCCATCTCCCACTTTATAAGAAAGAGATTTAAGATATCATTTTATTTCTCTTCTTCGAGTGGAGTAGAAAACTTGAGATCAAGCAGTCCTGAGTGGCTCGGGGTAGGAGGAATTTGTAATCTATTTACGGGTGGTGCCAACAATGGAAGTGAGGTATACTACATTTGTATTGTTGCTTTTATTTATAAACTAGATATTTATCTTGCTCCCAGCCCCAAGATACTGTCTACTTTCATGTATATATATTCAATTTTCCAGTTTCCATTGTTGGTGTTGACTCTCCTCACTATATTTAATTAGTTATTTATTGCATAATTCAATTATATGTTCCATATTAGTTTGAGGAAGTTCTTGTTATTTGTTTGTAGGTTGAGAAGCCCATGGAAGGATCAAGCAAATTGGAGTGATGATAGCCCAACCATATCATCTACAACTGTTTGATCATCAAGTAAGTCCTCTATCTACATCAATAGTTATTTTTGTATATATTGTAGGATAAACTAGGAGAAATAAAGAGTGTTATCTTTTCTTTTCAAACTATTGTGATTTCACCCTACTCATAGTATAGGGGTTTCTCTTCTGTAACATGAGAATGTTGTAAAACACTAGTATGAAATAGTAAGGTCCAAATTGCTCTAGAGGTTTGTACATTTCATTTATTAAACTGAAAAAAAAGATTTATAATTTCCAATCGCTCAAAATACTTCCTACCGAATGATGGGAAAACTTGAACTAGTATATCCAGATACTTGTTGGGATCAAATGACATGAAATATATATATATATATATATTTCCAAACTTATAGGTAAGAAGATTTACTATGAATGTTACAACATTCATCAACTAATAGAATAACACCTTGAACTTTTGCTACAACTCATCAACTTCATAAGTCTTTCATTGCTTCACAAATGAGATATAAATGCATATAGGAGAATACTTTAGAATAGTCTTCTGAAAAGACCTAGGTGAGTATCTATCTAGGTGTAATCTCCAAAAAAAACTAGATCTATCTAACAATCAACCTCAAGACTCGCAACATAACTCATCTAGAGCTTTCTATATTGATTAATATGAGTGATTACAATACTCTAACAAATTCACACATATTGAGTTTTTCATCATATTGTATAGGTTTTACTTCATGTTATATAGGTTTTAATTTTAACTTGGGCCTAATGGTTAAGAACACGTGTTTCCTTTTAAGAGGTTACAAGTTCAAATCCAGAGGGGGGTAGGGTATGTATACTTCCATAGACTTTACCAGTCAAATCACTAGGTGGAGGGGGCTCCATTGTCCCACAAACAAGGGAGGGGAGTCCATTGTCCCACAAACAAGGGAGGAGGGTCAACAAGGGGATCTCATACACCATTAAAAATAGATTAACACATGAAAAAAACAAAAAATATAATATGTTATTAAAGTATAATATGCTTTGTCCTAATATAATATGTTATTAAAGTGTAAATTTACTTTAACTCATAAATTTTTAAAAACATAGATTTGTTTTTCAATCTAATTTTTATTTCTTTTCTACATAATAGATTTAAAATTAAAATATATGAGGTTAGGTTGATATTATAATTTTTTTTCATATTTTTATATGTTTGTTTATTTATTTTGTACAATTAAATGTATTCTTCAGTTTGTAATAGTTTATGGTTTAAGTATATTTTATTTTTAAATGTGACAATATTGAAAATAGAGGGGCATTTTGCTATTCTAAGACTCTTTTTATTATTATTAAATCGAAAGCCATTTTCTATAATCCACTATGAGGGAGATGTGTAATTTAGTTCTCAACAAGGAGTTGGCAAATGACAATTAAAAAATGACCATAAACAAAATATTTCAATGTCCTCTTTCAATAAAATAATTTTTCTAAACTTTATTATTATTGTGGGAAATACTCTTTCTAAAACTTAGTTTAAGGGAGATTGAGAGAGACAAATATAAAGGAATTGATTTTTTTTGGGTGCTTCCTAGTATGAGACCCTAGTATGAGAGAGATGTATAATTCCTTCAATATTTAATAGGAGTTGATATGTGGCATTTAAAACATATTGATAACAGAAAATATGTTTCAATGTGTGGATTTCTTATACCATTAATAGGTGTTTTATACATCCTAGTAAAAGACAGATGTATAATTCATTTAGTGCTTATGAAGTTGACATGTGGCATATAAAGACACTAATAACCAAAAAGTATTTCAAGGATTCGTTAATTATAAATAAAATTTTTCAATGTCCACCTTTTGTAACATTTCAATATCAACTTTAGAGAGCTGTATAATTCCTTTATTGCTTAACATAGACAGTGGCACTTAAAAAAATATTAACATCTATTGAAGAAACTTAACAAGCTTAAATTCATTTAGCATCAAATCAATCAAGATGCAAACGTCTTTAGAAACAACAAAACTTGAATAAAAGTTTACATTTTATCTCTCTTGATACAACATAACAGATTTAGATGATAAATCTGGTTTCACAAATACTGGTTAAGGTACTCTTCTACAGTGGTGTATTTCACATCTGGGTACAGCTCACACGCTTCTACACCTTCAGCTCCAATTTTAAATTTGGTTTGGTCTCCCTCAACGAAGAAAGAGTAACGTAATGACAGTAAAAGACCCGAAGCGAACGGTGCCTCTGTCTCAACAACGCCCACCATGAACGTCAAAATTTTCTGACAATTATCCTCTCACGAATTTTCAATATCCATAAAATACTTCCACCACTTATACAACTTCAAATAACAGTATTGCGCGCATCATGTGATAAAAATGAAATAAAATTGAGTTGTAAGTTTGAATTTCTAACCTGCAATTAATTTCAGAAGTTGGTCTTTCTGTATGTAGACTTTCTGAAGAATTTTGCCGATCATTTTTTCCCACAAAGCTACAAGCTCGTTGAACGAAAAAGTATTGGGAGGAGGCCTGAAATGCAGGGTCTTGTTCAGAGTTCTGTCATCATCCACTGCTTTGATTGTGACAACTCCAACGTCCTCCTCATTCATAAACACAGCTGCATTCATAGAAAGCAAATCTTTTCGGCATGAAAATCTGATTTTATATAGAATTCAGACTGTTCTGAAATGAAATTGAAAGGAATGCCTTGGCCCTCAATTGCACGGCGAATTTCAGCTTTTACTGCAAAGTACGAACTCTTTGCAGGCTCCACTGCATTCACTCGGCCGGCAAAAATCTCTGTATTATCAAAATATTGGAAAGCCTGAGCCACGTTTGGTTAACTAAAATTTTTATGASCTGTTTMATTATTTTCCAATAGATACTTGSCATGTATTATCAAAACACYGGCAAGCCTCAGTTAAATTTGGTTAATTRAAATTTTCATAACTTGTTTTAATTATTTTAGTAAATGCCTTCATCAATGTAATAGATAAAAATGGTGCAGGATTAATTAAATTTATTGTTGTCTACACCACATAATTGGTTACAAGTTCTGATAAATTCAAATTTATTATTATTAATATTTTTAAAATACCGAATTGACCACAACTTATGATACATCCAAATGATTCATTACCAATATTCTTAAAAAAACTTAATTATCTATAATCCATACCTTGATTGTTCCAACTTGTTTGATAGCCTTGATAATATTGTGTTGAAGCAAAAACGGCCCCATACAACTGTCCAGTACTTGCGTGTTTGATGAACCTCCACCTATTGCAGAGATAACTACATCCACTATTTTAACTGCCTCTACAAGACTCTCATAGTTCTCCAGCGAACCCTGGAGCACAAAACGTACATATCCATTCTTAATAAGTTGTCTAAATAATCTACTCCACCAGATCTAAATAATTTTATTTAACATCTTAGTGAAAAATACTATTTTGGGGATTTACTTACATGGACGATATTAGCCCCTGAGGCCTTGAATGATTCCAGAAGCTGGACTTTGTCAGAATTATAAGAAGCTGTGGAYTCTCTCACCAGAAGGAAGGTAGGATGGCCAAGAGCAAGGCTGGCTTTGGTGATATGACGGCCAATGTAACCTGTAGCTCCAACTATCAGAATCCTGCTGCTGCCTGCCATATTTAGTAGTTTTCAGGACATCGAATGTATGAAGTTACAACTTCTCTCGACATATATTAAAAATACATGCATAGAATGAGGAACAGGCTGCTGTTGATTGGCCATGGATATATTAAAAATACATGCATAGAAAGAGGAACAGGCTGCTCTTGATTGGCCATGGATGTAATCGTCTCCACAAGCATAACTGACATAAAAAGATGGGTTTGAATCAGGTTAGATTTTCAAAAATAGCTTGAGTTTAGTATGAATCAAAGTTTTTTAGAACCTTAATGGTCCACAAGCATAACTGACATAAAAAGATGGGTTTAAATCAGGTTAGATTTTCAAAAATAGCTTGAGTTTAGTATGAATCAAAGTTTTTTAGAACCTTAATAGTGTTGTCCTATTTTAAACCAACTTAAATACTCAGAAAATCGCCAAAAATTCTGGATTGATCCTAAATTTAAAACAACCTCGTAAAAAAAACCTACCTCAAATATAACTATGGAAAGATTGCTGCGCGTTAACCCAGTCAGTAAACAAATGCAACTTTTATGCAAGTCAAGGAAAGTTTCATCAATTAATTGAAAATAGAACTTTTAATAAATTTAAGCCAAAAAAATCCATGAAGACCAGTTGAGTTTGTATACTTCTCAGGTAATTTGTCAGTGTTAAGTTATTGAAAAAAATACCTAATAATATTAAACAAACAAACCAATAATAAAACAGTACAAACAAATAATAAAACAGTGTTCACTTGTGGTTGGTGAACGGCGAAATAACAGAGCCGTGGGTATTAAATCGCAGAATCATATGTATTAAATAACCTACTTGGTAAGAGCTCCAGGTAGGAAAATCTGGCCCTGTAAATAATAGTTGGAGTAAAAATCCTAGCTTGAAACTCCAAATCTTTAACTCCAAATCTTTAAGGAAAAAAAATCCATGAAATAATAAATTTAAGGAAAAAAAGTCCATGAAGACCAGTTGAGTTTGTATACTTCTCAGGTAATTTGTCAGTGTTAAGTTATTGAAAAAAATACCAAACAAATTTAAACAAACAAACAAAAAATAAAACAGTGTTAAATTATTATTAAAAAAACAATAAAACAAATTTAGACAAACAAATGAAAACTAAAGCCTTGAAACTCCAAGTCTTTCTGTATTTTCTTCATAGAGTCGTTCCGTTTTAACTATGAATAGCGCCCTTCAACTTTGACTTATCCCATTAATGAATTCTTCTAGAATGATAACGGAGCATGTGGTGTATAGAATGATACAGCGGCATGTGGTGTATTTTTGTCTCACGGGAGATTTGGATTCATAACGTAGCTGTCTCATTAAAAAATTCTTGTAGATTGATAACGCAGCTTGTGGCGTATTTGTTTTCCTGTGTTTGTTTTCACCGTAGCTTAGAATCCTAATGCAGCTTGTGTTATATGGTTTCACTTTGAATGGCTAAAATGTTAATCCATTAATAATTTTTTAAGAATGATAACGCATCTTGTGGTCTAATGTCTTTTGCTGTTTGTTTTCAACTGAACGTGTGGTCTAATGTCTTTTGGTGTTTGTTTTCAACTGAACTTATACGGTTGTACTGAACTTTCACTTGGAAATAATGGAGATGTTAACTAGTTGATTAGCTTCAATAATAAGCGCGTGTTGTAAGCGCCAGTTAGCTTAGTTAAGAGTCAGTTTTTTGGTTGTCTTTTGGTTTGCATGTAGCCGGGAGAGTCTTTTCCTATATAAGGATGTAATCCGTCTTCGTTTAATATCAAGAAGTGAGTGTAGCCTCACCGTGTGTGTTTGCCCCCGCATATTTTATCTTGGTATCAGAGCCGCGAGGAGAAGGTGCGGAAATTGGAGAGGCTCGCAGGTCCCTCCTCTGCTAGGGTGCGGGGGCATACTCTGAATACGTGAGGTGCGGACAATCTGAATATTCCCGCAGTCGAGACAATAGGGAGGTGCGGAAATCCTTGAGCATTCCCGCAGTCTGAACCGTCGAGAGGTGCGAGAATCGCGAGGAGCATTTTGGCGTGAGTTTTTAAATCGCGTGGAGTTTGCATGCGTGAATTTGCTTGAGTATTGAGCGTTTGCTTTGGTAAATCCGTGAGTGTTTTGTTTGGTGGATTAATTTTAGTGGAGTGTGCATGCATGAGTTTTTATTTTAAGTGGATATATGTTGAAAACGTGGAGTTTAAAAAAGGTGGATATAAGACTATTTAAATGCATGCGTGGATATATGAAGTTTGAATCTCATTTAAATTTTATTAAAGTGAAAGTGAATGTTTATTAAAAAGGAGGTTTATTAAAGTGAAAGTGAATGTTTATTAAAGTGGAGGCTTATTAAAGTTTTAAGTGGAGGATTATTAAAAGGATTGAAGCTTTTTAAAAAAAGTATTTTTTTTTTAAGGAGGGAGTTATAAGGTTTTTAAAAAGTGGAGATATTTTGGATATTAAGTTGCATGCATGCATAGATTGAGAACAGAGATAGATTGAGTCGGATC
>JZKD02S1944374.1:0-11117 GCA_000966675.3 Picea glauca | reverse complement strand
GGTAAATATGAGACAACAACGAGATAAAAAAAACAACCGAGGAAAATTTTTACACAACAAATATAGTCAATGCCAAGCTAACACCGAGGGATAATTTACATGGCAAATATAGTCAATGCCAAGCTAACAGAGAGGGAAAAAATTACACGGCAATTACATGATTTAACGCAGAAAGGGGACAATAAGTCGATCTGTAAAAATATTAAAAATTTCAACCGTAGGCCAAAAAAAAACAAATTGCTTGCACAATACTAGGATACCATTACACGTCGGCAAAAACTTCCTCCAAGAACAACGTTGGGTTAAGTTGATCCACCAAGTAAAGACGGGGTAAACGAGACAATGACAATGAAGAACAACTTCGCCAACAATCACGTTGGCAGAGTTAAACATTCGCTTCAAGGCGCGATACAAAAACTGTCGAGGACAACATCAGAGGTAGTCGATAGACGAGATCGTCCTTCGCTTCACCATCCTCGCACAGAAAAGAAGGACATTGAGATCCATAGGACTTTTAACATTAAGGCGACGATCGTAGAGCAGGCTCCTGGCCGACTACTCAGGCAAGGAATGGCGAGCTAAGGACAAGGGTTAAACAACCTTAAGGTCATAAACTACTCACAGGGCAGTCACAACATGCGAGAAAACAAGGCCAAAGGAGATGACAACCAAGGAGCTAGGCTAAGAAAATTCTTCTATCAAGCCAAACATCCAATCTACTTACATAATCAATCATGTAGATCCAATCATAAAACCTACAAAATTATACCATTCAAACGAAGGAAGCGTATCGTTTCTTGTACGCCCGCTTTGATTGGCGTCCCACGCTCTGTGCAACTCCTGCTCGTCGACTGTCGAGACTACACCGGTACCTCCCAGCCAACGCTAGGGGTACTCTTCTTCCCCCTTATCCCCCCAAGCCGCAAAGGGGCCACACACACTATCCAGATATTACGTCTAGCTCCCAACTCGCCTCACAAGGTCAAGCTACCACTCCTCTCCGAGCTGGGTATCCCAACTCTCACAAGTAAATCAGTCAAGTCGATATTTCTGCAACATAACGTTACACAAATAGAAGATGATCATTTCTCCTTCTCCTTCCTTCATTATATAGAATTTCCCACTTCCTCTCTTTCCTAAATCTCATTTAATTAAAGTTTTTAAAATAAATTCCTAAAATTTCCTCTCCGTACAAGTGTCCCCCATCCCCTACATTCCTCCATAAATTAATTTCTTTAATTAAGTAATTATCTTTATTTCCCTCACCCACCTAGAGTTACTCCTAGAATCACTCCTAGGTGTCCCTAGATTCCCTTATAGGTTTTAAAGGCTTTCCCTATTATGAAATTGCTAATTCAGTTTAAAATTAGAAAGCTCTTAAATGTGGATTCCTTACTAAGTTGACCTCCCTCTTTTTCCCTTAAGTTCCCGTTTTTCCTTTTTATGTTACCTCCTTTCCCTAGTTTCCTATTTTTTTGATTTTCCCTCTTTCCCCTTTTAATTAGAACTCAAAAAAGCAAGTGTGGAATTTAACCCCTTTTTCCTTTTATCATTAATTTAGTATATTTTAAACTATCAAAAGATAAAATAATTAATTCCCTCTTTACATTTTATAACCACAGATTTTATTTCTTATGAATAGGTTAATTTCTTACTCCATTCATGTCACAAAATTTTATGAAGATCATAATTATTATTTAAGTGGTTTTTAGTTTAATTATTATTATTATTATTATATTTTATTTTATCTATTTATTTATTTTTATTTTTTTAAAGGTAGAAATTTTTTTATCCCTAGCATAATTTTAGACTTAGAACTTAGATTTTGTACTGGGCAACATTTAATTAGGGAAATTGTTTATTTTTTTTTTTAATTTCTTAACATGTTATTTGTCTTAGGGCCACCTAGGTTCGTCCCTCTATCATCAACAATGCGACGTGCCCTTCAGGACGCACTAGGTGATCCAAGGGTGCCACTCACCTTATCTATTCCTTTGAGCGATGTGCCCTTCAAGACGCACCACGTGCTCCAAGGGTGTCACTCGCCTCTTGACTAATTGGTAGACATCAATAACCCCTAAAGTCAATACTCTGCCAAGTGAACTTGTGCGAGACTAAGGGATTTTAAGGAATAAGGCCCCCGCCTTATTGCGAGCTCATTAGAGTCATCGTGAGCGACTGTCGCAGTGTTCCCTCATGACATCGTGGTCCTCTTGAACTAGGTAATCGTTAACCTATAGTTCGAGCCACGGACGGAGTGCTAGTAGGCTGTGGCAAGGCTATTGTTCACACCTCTCCCTCAACATATTTGGTAGTAGTTTGCAACACCTTTACTCCATATGTGAGTCTGGTCAACAAGCTATTGTCAGCCTGCATCATCAACAAATCATTTCAAAACATATCCATATCATATTTCCCAGTCAGATGCACTAATATCATAGTAAAACAATCAAACCCCAGATGGCACACTTCCTGACTCGATCTGGATTCCAAGGGGTTCCATCGATGCCTCTGCATCCTCAAGGTCCAAAACCCTGCACACTCAGTAAAACCTAGTCAATAGCACCTGTCTATGTCAAAGTGGTAAAACAACATGTCATCATCCCATAACGCCTCATGATCAAAATCAAAAGATTTAATAGCATAATAATCCGGATCACTTGCGAGCAAGCGTCCTCAAAGAATAAGTTTTCTCAATGCGCCAGAGCGGGGTGTTACAACTTTCATGTATCTTTCACTTGGTAAACTGTTTTTATTTCATTCCTTGGAGAGTAAGGTATTGTTAGAAATATTAATTAAACTATTTTTATTTCTTGGAGAGTAAGGTATTGTTACGAATATCAATTATAAGTAGTGAGCTTTAAGCTTAAGCTAACTAGTGCTATTATTGAGTTGATCTTTTATTTTTCTCAAGCTCTATAAGTGAAATAGAGTGACTCCAATTTATTGTTGCTTTAAATGTTAAGTAGGTTAGCTTATATAGGAAGTTTCTATTTTCATCTTTATATGTCTGAGTGTGTAGGTAGTACACATATAGAGTGTGTTAGTTGTAAGTTAGAAGAAGTTGTTGAAGCTGAGGCTCTGCATATTATTGTATTATGAAATAACACGCAACATCTAGTTGTTAATATATATTAAGTATTTTGTGTGTTGACACATTCATGAGTATTTCTGAATTATGTTATGTTTGTGATTTTATGTGTTAAAGAGTAGCATAGTGTCAATAATTTTTTTATTAAGTGCTATCATCACAACATATAGTCCTTTGTGTTGTCCAGGAACTACATGGTAAGTCTTGAGAGTTCAACGATGAATAATTTGTTTCAATGCTTTGTATGTATTATTTCATGTTGAATGTATGAACTCTGTGAGAGGGAGAGTATGAGTTTCAATTATTTCTCTTCCTGAGAATTCCTGCAAGGAGTGCAGTGAAGGTCCACAAGGAGTGCATCGACAAGATTCTGAGTTTTACCTCAGAAAAGATCAGGAGGCATACCATCATTTTCATACTAGCAGAAATTAAAACATAACACAGATTCATGCAATGCATGCATATGCAGGCTGAAGTCATAGAATTTTCCAACTAGGTGAGTGGTTGAAGAAATGTTGTCTCGAGGAGTGTGCAGAGTTGGAAGATTTCAGATAATCAATGATTATCGTGAAGCCACAAGGAGTGTGTGCAAGAGTTACTTGGAATCTTTGAGTTTATTGTAAGAACCAAGCTCAATAGGGATAGAGACTTCGAAGAGTTTGAAGAAAAGACGAGGGTCAAAGTCACCTCAGAAGGAAATATTAGTAGGAAGGATGCCAAGTTATTTGGAAGGAGTTATCAAGAGTCTAAATGGATGGTTGAAATTATCAGAGGGAGAAACATTGATTTTCTGTGGACAGTTGGATCTAGTTGATCAACGAAGAGGATAAGATTGAGTGTCTTTCAACACTCGCAAACTCAGGAGAGATAATAGCCATCAGATCTTGATCAGTGAGATTCGTTGATCTGGCACTTTGAATTTCGGTATTTTGGGGATTTAGGAGTGTGGAGAAAGTTGTGACTCAGAGTCGAGAGTCGCGAAATCCCGATGTCGTGAAGGAATGATCTAAACCATTAGATCATGTGAGGTTCATGGTTGTCAATATGAGGAGAATAAGTTGTGAGTTCTAACTTCGGAGAAAGGTGAAAGCATTGCATTGCAAAACTCACGAGTCACAAAATCCTGATGCACTTGGAAGTGAGGCCCCAGGATTTGGCTAGAGGTCACACGGCGGAAGCATAAGGGAGAAGATAAAGACCTGTTAGCCCATTTCTAGGTTTCGAGAATGAAAGGATTGGAGGGGAACTCCACATAGGAATTGTGAAGTTGTGAGACCCGAAACGCCTTTTCAGGTTAAGGTTGTGGTCACGTCGGTGATCGCATGGAGTGAAGGCTCATACCTTGTGCATATTCATGTAGGCGGAGCTTAGAAAAAGGATATGTGTTCATTTAGTGTTGGATTTTCCAGTAGGAACCGAGTAGCTATTCTGGCTCGGAAAGTTTGAAGATCCAAAGACTGGGAGGTCAATGGACCCTGCTGAGGTGGGGGTCTGCGTCAGGTGGTATCATAGCCTAGATAAAAAAAATTGTTTTCTGTAGAGGGAAGATAGAGGGTAGTTGTGATTTGAATTCTACATGGATAGATTGAAAAAATTCCACCAAGAAGACATCAAGAGAGACCGATGCATGATCCATCCGTGGAAAGGGTAAATGAGAAAACTTCATGCTCAATTGGATGCTATGGAGACAACACAGAGGAAAACACCTGATACTGGTGATGTCAATGAAGCTAAAAATGAGAACAAAGCAGGACCTGAAGAAGAAGTTGTGGTCGAAGATGCTGCAGTGGAACGTGTATTCAAATCTGTTGCAAGAATAGGGGCTAGAGAAAAAATGGACATCCCTATGTATGAAGGCAACTTAGATTTTGAGGAGTTTCTAGATTGGTTTAGAGCTCTGGATAAATGTTTCGATTATGAAGACATCGAAGAAGATAAGAAAGTAAAACATGTTGTCACTAGGCTGAAAGGGCATGCAACACTATGGTGGGATGAAATGCAGGCTGACAATGTTGCAAAGGAAAACAATGAATCAAAAGCTGGGATAGAATGGTAGCAAAGATGAAAGCCAAATTCATACCCAGATATTACCAAATTAATATGTTCTGAAGAATGCATAATTTGAGATAGAAAGGGATGACAGTGAAGGAATACACTGAGGAATTTTACAAGTTAAACATCAGAGCAGGTCGTCATGAGAGTGATGATGAAAAGGTCACTAGATACATGAATAGTCTGAGATATGACATTCAGGATGAGATGAGCATGGTGACAATCAGGAATGTGGAATATTCTTATCATATCGCTCTGAAGGAAGAAGAGAATCTGGCCCAAAATCAAGGTCAGAGGGGAAGAGGTAGAAGTCAGAGCAGAGGAAAAGCCGTTGCCCAGGACAGAATATAGAATCCCAAATATGAAGAAAGAAGCCTCATAATCACCTAGAAAAGGGAGGAAGCTCACAAGGAAGACAATATGTCGATAGGAACACTTTTCCTCGAGCAAGAAGAAGAGGAAGAGGCAGAGGAGGTGAAGTAAAGTGTTTTGTCTGTGGAAAGATTGGACATATATCTTGGGAATTTCCTGATAGAAAAAGGGATGGAGGAGGTGAAGCTCACATTTCAAAAGTGCAAAGGTGAAATGTTGAGGAAGAAAATAAAGAAGGTGAAAGATCCTTAATGATGAGAAAAATTCTCTTGAAGCCAGAGAAGGAGATGGAAAATCTAGTCCATAGGAACAGTTTGTTCAGAACTTCTTGCAAGACCAAGGATATGGTATGCAAGGTGATAGTCGAATGTGGAAGAATAGATAATCAAGTATCCACAGAGATGGTGGGGAAGATGGAATTGGAGACAATTGCACATCCAAGCCCATATAAAGTCTCATGGTTGCAAAAGGGACATCAGGTAACAATCATTAAACAATGTTTAGTTGAATTTAAGATAAGGGGTTACATAGATGGGATCTTATGTGATGTTATTCCCATGGATGTCTATCATATTTTTTTGGGGAGGCCTTGAAAATATGACAGAAATGTTATTCATGATGGAAGAAAGAACACATGCACCTTGGAGAAGAATGGTAGGATGCATATGTTGTTGCTAATAGAAGACAATAAGGTTAAAGAAGAAACAATAAATACTATACTTCTCATGAGTGGAAAGGAAATTCTGGATGAAGTCAAGAGAGATGAAGAAATGCAGTTTGTTGTGGTGAGAAAAACTACAGTCATCTTGACTAGTACCTTAATAAATGATCTACCTGAAGAAATTCAAGAAATGCTGGAGAATTTTGCTGATATAGTGGTGGAATATTTACCTTTTTCATTTCCACCTATTAGAAATATAAGCCATCACATTGACCTTATACCAAGAGCAAGTTTTCCAAACAAAGAAGCATACAGATTGATGCCGCAGGAGAATGAAGAGGTCAAGAAGAAATTCCAAGATTTGATGGACAAAGGGTTGATCAGAGAAAGATTGAGTCCATGTGTTGTGCCAACAGTGTTAAGTCCAAAGAAGGATGGTGGATGGATAATGTGTACATAATCAATGGATATAAAAAAAATCACCATCAGGTATATATTTTCTTTACCCAGGATGGATGACTTGATGGATTAAATGAGTGGAGCAAAGTATTTTTCAAAAATTGATTTGAAAAGTAGATATCATCAGATTCAGATAAGGGAGGGTGATGAATGGAAGACAACATTCAAGATGAATGAAAGGATGTATGAATGGCTTGTCATGTTGTTTGGCTTGACGAATGCAACAAGTACTTTCATGAGATTGATGAACGAAGTCTTGAAGGATTTCATTGGAAAGTTTGTAATTGTGTATCTTGATGATATACTGATCTTCAGTGAGACTAGGGAAGAACAATTGATATATCTAAATCTAGTGATGAGGAAGTTATAATAAGAGAAGTTGCTGATAAATCTAAAGAAGTCATCTTTCAAGAAGACATAGCTCATTTATTTTGGTTTTGTGATCTCTTCGAATGAGTTGAAGATGGATCCTGAGAAGATAAAAGTGATCAAGGAATGTCCATTTCCAAGGAATATCTTTGAAGTCAGAAGCTTCCATGGACTAGCCAGTTTTTACAGGAAGTTCATCTAAAATTTTAGTGGAATTAGTGCACCAATGATGGACACAGTCAAGAAGAGACATAAATATTTTCATTGGACAGAGGAAGCAAAGAAACATTTTGAGTTGTTGAAAGAGAAGATAACTAAACAACCAGTTCTGGTTCTGCCATATTTTAGCAAAACATTTCAAGTGAGATGTGACACAAGTGGATTCGCGGTTGGAGCAGTCTTAAGTCAAGACAATCGACCAATTGCATACTTTAGTGAGAAGTTGAACGATGCTAAAATGAATTATTCCACGTATCATAAAGAGTTTTATGCAGTCATACAAGCACTAAAGAAATGGAGGCACTACTTGGTTCCAAAAGAGTTCGTTTTGTATAGTGATAACCATGCTTTACAGTTTATAATGAGATAGGAGAAACTGAACCAGAAGCATGCAAAATGGGTTGAATTCATGTAGAACTTTACTTTTGTTATAAAGCACATTTATGGAAATTATAACAAGGTTGTTGATGCATTGAGCATGAAGTATTCGATTCTGTGGGAATTTAGTGTGAAGACATTAGCTTTTGATAACCTTAAGGAAATGTACAGGGATGATTTAGATTTCAAGGATGCTTATGAAGCATGTGAGAATCCTATTCTGAGAGACAAAAGCTAATGGATTGAATACTTGATTCAAGATGGACTACTATTCAAAGGAAATCAGTTGTGTATCTCAAAGAGTTCTATGAGAGAAAACCTTTTTACGGAAAAGCATAGTGGAGGATTGGCTGGACATTCCGGCCATGATAAAACATATGCACAAATGAACAATTTATATTATTGGTCAGGAATGAGGACAAATGTCAAGAAATTTGTCAACATATGTAGAATTTTCCAGCACACAAAAGGGAAAAGACATAGTACTGGGTTATATAATCCATTGCCAATACCAGAGAGGTCATGGGACGTTGTAAGCATGGATTTTGTGTTAGGACTGCCGAAGACACAGAGAGGTTGTGATTCCATATTCATGGTAGTTGACAGATTCTAAAAAATGACACATTTCATTCCATGTCAGTAAACTAGTGATGCAACACACATTGCAAATCTATTTTTCAAAGAGGTTCTTTGACTTCATGGTTTACCCAAGAGTGTTGTTTCAGACAGAGATACCAAATTTGTTGGTCATTTCTGGAGGACACTATGGAAGAAGTTGTGGACAGATTTGTCTTTTAGCTTAGCATATCACCCTCAGATGGATGGATGGATTGAGGTAATAAATCGAAGTTTGGGGAACTTATTGAGGAGTTCAGTAGCTTAACATCATAGTCAGTGAGATCAAATTCTGCCGCAAGCAGAATTTGCATATAATGATTCACCTAACAGGAGAACATGATAGAACCCATTCCAGATAATGTATGGAATGCAACTAAGAAGAGTATCTGAGTTGAGAGACTTAGATTAGAATGATTTCAGGAGTGTTGGAGTGGAATATTTTGCAGCAGAGATGCGAGAGTTCCACAGTAGGATTAAAGAGAGATTGTAGAGTTCCAACCGGGAATACAATCACATATCAAATCATCACATAAGAGATATTCAATATGAAGTGGGAGATCTGGTCTTAGTGCATCTCAGGAAAGAAAGGTTCCCAAGGGGAACATATAATAAAATGAGGATGAAAAAGATAGGGCCGTGTAAGATTTTGAAAAAATTTAAAGCAAATGCTTATGAGATAGAACTACCAAATGATGTGGACATATCACCCATATTCAATGTAGAAGATTTGTATTCTTACAGAGCAAATGAAATATATGGGGAAGAGAATCAGAAGGAGATTCAATGGGTTAAACAGATGCTTGTAGCTGAAAATCCACAGATGGAAAAGATCATTGATCAAAGGGTTAGCAAGAAGACCCAGAAGAAAACATATTTTGAATATTTGATAAAGTGGAAGGGACACCCGATTGAGGATGCCAGTTGGGAAAGTGAAACAAATATCCAGAAACATGGACAGACAGTGCAAGAGCTCACGGATAGGAGCCCATGAATTTTCCAACCAGAGGAATATGATGTAGAAGCATCACAAGCAAGCACAAGTGGAGGACAGTTGGATATGCACTAGTGCGCATTTTGAAGACATTTAAATCTCAAAAGATGAAACATTAATGTAATAACTGGAAGGATATAAGTTCTTTTATGTTTTGGGGATTGTAACGCAAATCTTGAGCATACTTCTCATCTGTTGGTTGGAGGCATTTAATGTAATCAATGTAAAGTAGTTGTAGTCTTTAATTTGATAAGATAGTATAGAGCTGTAGGGGGGAAAAATCTAAAAATATCCCTCGTATGTATTGTATGGTAAGATTATCCTCATTGTAAGATTAGAAGTTGTAGAGAAAGAGAATAGGACATAAGAGAAGAAAAAAGACTGTAGAAGTTGTATAAGCATATAGTTGTTTCTATAGAACCATGTACATAAGCACTTGAGTTAATATAAGAATGCTTTGACTCAATTTCATGTTGTTGTTATGAATATTGTTTGCATATATTGAATGGTATGTTTACAATTTGATTATATAATATCTTATGCATTTGTTTCAATGCTTTGTATGTATGATTTCATGTTGAATGTATGAAGTGTGTGAGAGGGAGAGTATTAGTTTCAATTGCTTCTCTTCCTGAGAATTCTTGTGAGGAGTGTAGTGAAGGTCTGCAAGGAGTGCGTCGACAAGATTATGAGTTTTACCTCAGAAAAACTCAGGAGGGATACCATCGTTTTCATACCAGCAGAAGTGCAAATATAGCATAGAGTCGTGCAAGGCATGCACAGGCAGGTTGAAGTCATATAATTTTCCAACTAGGTGAGTGGTTGAAGAACTGTTGTCTCAAGGAGTGCGTAGAGTTGGAATATTTTAGATAATCAATGATTATTGTGAAGCCACAAGGAGTGTGTGCAAGAATTCCTTGGAATAATTGAGTTTGTTGCAAGAACCAAGCTCAGGGGGGATAGAGACTCCGAAGAGTTTGAAGAAAAGATGAGGTTCGAAGTCGCCTCACAGAAGGAAACCTCAAAAGGAAGGACACCAAGTTATTTGGCAAGAGTTATCAAGAGTCTGAATGAACGTTTCTTCAAAATTCTTGGAGGGAGAAACACCTATTTTTCGTGGATCATTGGATCTAGTAGATTAGTGGAGAGGATAAGACTGAGTGTATTTCAACACTCGCAAACTCAGGAGAGATAACAATTGTCAGAGCTAGATCAACGAGAGTCGTTGATCTAGTGCTTCAAATTTTGGTATATCAGGGATTCAGGAGTGTGGAGAAAGTTGTGACTCAGAGTCGAGAGTTGCAAAATCCCGATTTGCGAAATTCTGATATCGCGAAGGAATGATCTAAACCATCAGATTGTGGGAGGTTTAGGGTTGTCCATCTGAGGAGAGGAAGTCGTGAGTTCAAACTTCGGAGAAAGGGGAAAGCATTGCATTGAAAAACTCACGAGTCACAAAATCCTGATGCGATTGGAAGTGAGGCCCCGGGGTTTGGCTAGAGGTCACATGACAGAAGCATAAGGGAGGAGCTAAAGACCCATTAGCCCATTTCAAGGTTTCGGGAATCAAAAGGGTTGGGGGGGGACTCAACATAGGAATCAAAAAGTCGTGATACCCTAAACTCCTTTTCAGGTTAAGGCTATGGTCATGCCGGTGGTCATGTGGAGTGAAGGCTCGTTCGTTGTGCATGTTTGCGCAGGCGGAGCTTAGAAAAAGGACCTATGGCCATTTAGTGTCATAGGGTCCAGGAAGAACCGAGTAGCCATTCTATCTTGGAAAGATTGAATATCCAAAGACCAGAAGGTCAGTGGACCCTGTTGAGGTGGGGGTCTGCGTCAGTGGCACTAGGGGGTTAGGTAGGGAAGGAGAGAGAGAGAAAGAGAGCAAGGGAAAGAGAGAGGTAAAT
>JZKD02S1944363.1:0-20583 GCA_000966675.3 Picea glauca | reverse complement strand
GAATGAAAAAATCAATAAATTATTTGAGACTGAGAGCAAAATTGATCAGTTAATACAACAAGGTGAAAGATTATTGGTGCTCTCCGAAAATGATAAAAGTGAAACAAAAAGAAGACTTGATGAACATAGTAAAAAAATTCAACAATTAACGGAACGTGTTGAGGCCTTATTCACAGAGCCCTTAGCTTATCAAAGACCACCACTAAGTCCGAAAATACCAGAAATAAATTCAGAAAATCAAGGAAACCAGGAAATTCCCGAGGAAAAAAATTCGAGAAATATGCACACACCCAGATTCTACGATAGAGATTACCAGAAATTTAAAAAGGAGTTACCAAAGTATGACAGCAAGGATCATAGAGGA
Source organism: Picea glauca (assembly GCA_000966675.3). Taxonomy (NCBI): domain Eukaryota; kingdom Viridiplantae; phylum Streptophyta; class Pinopsida; order Pinales; family Pinaceae; genus Picea; species Picea glauca. The sequence goes on along the minus strand of JZKD02S1944363.1, from coordinate 20,219 downwards.
GTTGTTGTTTGGATAAACAAAATGGATGGAATTTTTTAATCGAACCCCCCGCTAGGTGAACGAGAGAAGGGAATGACAGCTTCTAACAGCTTAGAAGGAGAAGCTTATGATTGGTACCTTTGGTGGTCTAGGAAATGTGATGCTCGTTCCTTCCACTGGAAGAATTTTACAACAGCCCTACTTAAAAGATTTCATGACGAAGAGGATGATGACCTATATAACAAGTTTGTACATCTCAAACAGAAGGTATTATTACCACAAAGGAAAAGGTGTTACGTTCCAGGACCATAAAGGAATATATTATCAAATGGAAAAACTTTCCAGAAGAAGACTCATCATGGGAGTCCGAATGATTCCTCCTACAATATCCATCGCTACCCTTGCTTTGAGGACAAAGCAAAATCTTAAGAGGGTGGCAATGTTACGAACATTAAAATGATAATAATAATAAATACAATAAATTGTAATAATAATTAATATCATTTAATCAAATCAAGAGGCACGTACCTCTTCATCAAGAGGCACATACCTCCTCACCTCGTGACCAGTCAATGCTATATAGCAACCGTCACGAGGGTAGTGTAATCATCAATTTTATCATATTCAATCATATATTAATTTTCAGAAGTATCTATTTCTCAATAAAGAATAACTTTCATGTTACAATCAACCCCTGTGAACTATGGCACAGAAGGTTTGGACATCTCAATTATAATGCTCTCCCAGATTTGCAAAATATGGTAACAGGTATGCCAGTTTTTTCTTTTGAGCATGATAATATTTGTAGAGGATGTGCTCTTGGTAAAAATACAAAGAAAGCTTACCCTCACAGTGATAGAAAAAATAATGGTATATTAGATCTTATTCATTCTGATCTTTGTGGACCTATGACCGCTCCGTCCATGAATGGTTCTCTTTATGATATCATTTTTTTTATGATTGTTCTCGTAAAACTTGGATTTATTTTATGAAAACTAAAGATGAATCTTTCAGTAAATCTCGGGATTTTAAGAATCTTGTTGAGAATCAAACAGGTAGACATATCTGTGTTTTTAGAACAGACAATGGAAAAGAGTTTGCCTCCCACAAGTATGATGATCTTTGTCGTGCTTCTAGGATGAAGAGGGAACTAACTGTGCCTTATAATCCTCAACGGAATGGGGTTGCAGAAAGAAAGAACGAGACAATTTGTGAAGCAGACGGAGCCATGATGTATGATCAAAATCTTTCGTTGTCGCTTTGGGCCGAAGCTGCAAGCACTTCAGTCTATATTCAGAACAGGTGTCCTCATAAAGCCCTGGAAGAGAAAACTCCAGAAGAAGTCTTCACCGGTAAGAAGCCTTCAATTGACCATTTGAGAATCTTTAGTAGTCTTGTCTACATTCATGTACCAAAAGAAAAGAGAACTAAGTTAGAGCCCTCTGGAAAGAAAGGCACTTTTGTGGGGTATGGTGAGACCTCAAAAGCATATTGAATCTATGTAATAGAGAAAAAGTTCATAGAGGTCGATAGAGATGTGACTTTCCATGAGGAAGTCCCCTTTCATTGTTCCAGAGAACTTCCATGTGATATAGAGGAGCAGGAAGCTCCATCTCCAGAACCTTCAGTTTCACCACTTTTAGATGAGCAGAGGGAGGAGGCCAAAGAGCCTTCAGTGGATCCCATAAGGGATTCTGTTGAGTTTCCCATAGAGAAACCTCCTGTCAAAAGGAAACCAGCATGGTGCTGTGAAATTTTAAAGAAGTAGAAAAGCATGCAGCACCTAAAGGTACCTTCAGAGAAAGAAAGAAACCAGATAAATACTCAGGTCTGATACCTCAGTTGAATCATGTGATTGACTCAGAACCTTCCACCTTTAATGAGGCTGCCAAACATAAAGTGTGGAAGAATGCCATGACAGAAGAGTACGAGTCAATATTGAAGAATGATGTATGGGAAGTGGTCCCAAGACCTCAAGGGAAATCAATAGTAACTTCTAAATGGATTTACAAAATAAAGCATGCAGCAAATGGCAATGTTGAAAAATTCAAAGCTATATTTGTGGCTCGTGGCTTCTCTCAAAAAGAAAGAATTGATTATGACGAGATTTTTGCTCATGTTGCCAAGTATACCTCTATCGGAATAAACATCTCTCTTGCTTCAGTTTTTGATTGGAAACTTCACCAAATGGATGTTAAGATTGTCTTTCTTAATGGTGAAGTTGAGCAAGAGGTTTATATTGAGCAACCTAAGGGTTTCGTGATCCATGAGAAAGAATCTCATGTATGCAAACTCAAGAAAGCCTTGTATGGATTGAAACAAGCTCCGAGAGATTTGAAATATCCCAGATCCAGCTGATCTGAATATCTACTACTGATCTAGTGTTCGGTCTCACAGATCTAATACTCTGGGGGTTTCTAAATGCGTTTTATCTTCAGATCTGATACTTTGAGGATTTTTGGATGCGTTTTAGTTATGTGCTTGAGATATTTTGTGATTGTTGCATGTGCATGTCATACAATTTTGTTTAAACAGTATATATATGATGCATGCAGAAATAAGGAACAACAACCGCCCAATAATATGCATTATGAGATTTAAGCAGGGAAATACAATGATATACTGGAAATATAGAAAATAGTCCTCAGTTAGATCTCTTGGATCGTCACTGGAATACAAGCAAATAACATAAAATACCCGTGATCGAAAAACGAAGGCAGATCTGATGCATGCACGGATAGATCGGCAAAATCGGCAGTTTCGAAGAAGCACAGTAACCGCTACAAACTGGAAAACTCGTCTGGAAGGCTATAACTATCGGAATGAGCTAGACATTGTCTCAACAGAAGCGCCCTAGCCTCTAGACTGATCCTAGTGACTATCGGACGGAAGATTTGTCCTCTGAAGCCCAGGATCTCACCCCCTAGGGGTCTGCGCACCTCCTGGGCTCTATGAGTGCATCCAAATGATTCCACCAATGGAATCGACTGCTATACGTCTCAAAATGTTCGCCCTAGCTAATGTTGAACTGGGTCGGAGGGGTTTCCTCAGATCTGATCTAAAACTTTGCCTGTCCTTCCTCAAGAGTTGTGCCCTGTATGGCTAACTGTTGCGCCCTGAAGGATTCCACCGTCAAAATCTGATGGCAGGTGTCTCAATCTATGTGCCCTGGCTGGATCTCAACTGGGTCAGAAGGGATCTGCAATACAAGCTCTGATCTCGTGCAACTACACAAACCCTCTCTCTGACCTTACAACCTCACTGGCTGAGCTGCACAACACGGCAAACTGGATACTCCTAAATCGCACAGTGAAATATCTGGATGGTACCTCCGATGGGCTAGGGTGTGTCTCTCAACACCGAAACCGATCAATGGTGGTGGTTTCGTCCAAAAATCCACCAAACAGTAGAAGTCGAATCTCCTCCTCCTCTGGGAACTCTCTCAACATCAAATCACAACATAGCATAATGAGGAATTAGGTCAAATTCCTCCCTTTATACTCTTCCCGATCTAATTCACCATTGACCACACTTAAGCTAGGCGCTTTTCCTCCTAAGGTGAGTAATTAATTAATTAAGTCCCCCCTTAACACCTTTTCGTTCGATTTATCCAGACTTAAACTTATGTGACATTTCCTATGTTTTTGGCTTAATTCATCGTTTAGCCATCAATTCTCCCTTATTTCTCCTCTTGTTCCATGTTTGTGCCTGACTATAGTCTACGGGAACAAATAGACTACTAAGTCACTCCCTGCTGGCCTACTCTTGGGAACAGGACATCATAATCCTCCCTTCCCGAGATTGCTTGTCTTCAAGCAACATCAATCCTGGGTGCTGCAAAATATGCTCCCCCTCCCATGTGGCATCCTCCACTGGAAGTCCCCTCCATCTAACCAAGCACTCCCTGATGACCCTGTTCCTCAACCTGCACTCTCTCTGCCCGAGCACCTCCTCTGGCACTAACTCCAACTGGCCCTCCTCATATAAGGGTGGAAATTCCTTTATAGTGTTGATCTGTTGTCCCACTGTCTTTTTAAGGCAAGAAACATGAAAGACATTATGAATCTTGCTACCCTTTGGTAGCTCTAGCTTGTATGCCACCTCGCCTACCCTCCTGATGATTCTGTATGGCCCATAAAATCTCGGCTTCAATTGGACTGTCGATAAGGTTGTAACTGCAGAAAAACCAAGTCCCCAACCTCGAAACTGCGTTCTACCCTCTGCCTGTCTGCATAGATCTTTTGTCGGTTCTGTGTTGGCTGCAAATTTTCCTTCACTGCTCGCAGAATCCCCTAGCTCTCCTCCACCCAATCTTTGGCCCCTGAGACCCTGTTATCCCCAAATACAGTCTCCACAAAAGTGAGTGCATCGTATACATACAATGCTCTAAATGGTGACATCCTGATAGACATATGGTGAGTCGTGTTGTAACAATACTCACCCATGTGCAACCACCTCACCCATGTGCATTGTTGTCCTCCCACATAGTTCCTCAGATAACCCTCCGCCCATTTGTTGAGAATATTTGTCTGTCCATCTGTCTATGGGTGGTAATTGGTACTCGTGGTTAGCTCTGTGCCTGTCAAATGAAAAAGCTCCTACCAAAATGCGGTAATGAAGCGCCCATCTCTATCACTGACTATTTGACTGGGTAGGCCATGCAACCTTATTACCTCTCTGAAAAACAACTCTGCTACCTGTATGGCCTTGTAATCTGTGGGTATGGCAAAGAAATGTGCAAATCTGGTCATCCTGTCGACCACCTCAAATATACAGTGCCTGCCCTGCACTCGAGAAAGGCCTGTAATGAAATCCATAGAAATGCTCTCCCATTTCTCCTCTGGAATGGGTAGAGGCTGAAGTAACCTTGTTGGGTGTGTTTGCTCGGACTTGTTCTGCTGACAAGTCGTGCACTCCTGGATGTGCTTCAGTACATCATCCTTGAGACCCGTCCATGAGAATCTCTCCCTGATCTGCCTGTAAGTTTTGATGTACCCCTGGTGCCCTGCTACAGGCGAATCATGACACACCTTCAGAATCTTCCCCTTTAAGGTAGATTCTGGAACCAAGTAGATCCGGTCCTTGTAGAAAATGATGTCATCTAGTACCCGATATCTATCATCAACCACCTGTCCATCCATCACCTCACAAGCAAATTTGTTTTTGGAGTATTCCACCAACAAATGTGCTTTCCAAACTGTGCAAATGTCCATCATCGAACACCTAGGTGGCCTCCTGGACAAGGCATTTACCACGACGTTCCTTTTTCCCCTGACATACTCAATGTCAAATTCAAAGGCTTGGATCTTCGAGACCCACTTATGTTGTCTCTCACTAAGGTCTTTCTGATCCAGGAAATACTTGAGACTGTTGTGATCAGTCTTCACTACAAATATGCTACCCACCAGATACTGCATGAATTTGGTTAAGGCGTTCATGATTGCTAGCATTTCCTTGTCGTAAATAGAGTAGAGTCTCTCCAACTCATTGAGCTTCCTGCTCTCAAACATAATGGGATGGCCTCCCTGCATCAACACTGCTCCAATCCCCACCCCTGATGCATCGCACTCCAAGACGACCAACTGCGAGAAGTCCGGAAGGGCTAGAACAGGGCATGTGCTCATAACCTCCTTCATCTTCTCAAATGTCCGTTGTGACTCCTCTGTCCACTGAAAGGCACGCTTCTTGGTCAAATCTATGAGTGGTGCTCCTAACTGTGAAAAACCCCTGACAAACCTCCTGTAATAGCTGCACAGCCCAAAGAAGATCTGCAACTCTGTCAAACTCCTGGGTGTTGGCCAATCCAAAATGGCCCTAATCTTCTCCCGATGTACCTGAACCCCCTATGCACTGATGATGTGGCCCAAGTAAAGTAACTCTATCATCCCAAACTCACACTTGGACTCTTTGGCGTATAGTGACTGGGCCTCCATGATGCTCAACACCTCCTCCAAGTGCCCCATATGCTCGTGCCATGTCTTACTATAGACCAAAATGTCATCGAAGAAAACCAAAACTGATTTCCTCAACTGCCCCCTGAATATGTGGTTCATGCAAGACTAGAATGTAGTTGGTGCATTGGTTAGCCCGAATGGCATAACCAAAAACTCGAAATGGCCAAAATGGCACCGAAATGTCTTCTTCTCAATGTCATGCTCTTTGATGTTGATCTGATGATATCTAGAGCGTAGGTCAATCTTCGAGAAGAAAACTGCCCCATGTAGCTCATCCATTAACTCGTCAATGCAAGGGATAGGATACCGATTTTTTATGGTTTTCTTATTCAAGGGTCGGTAATCGATGCACATCCTCATGGTACCATCCATCTTCAGGACTAAGACAACTGAAGAGGCGAATGGACTGCTACTAGGTCTAATGTGTCCTATCGCCAGCAATTCCTTGATTGCTTTTTCTATCTCATCTTTGAACCTCCTAGGATGACGATAGGATGGGGTGATCACGGGTTTGGCCCCCTCCTCCAACTCAATGGTGTGCTCAAATCCCTTGTCTGGCGGTCGCCCTGGTGGAATCGAACCAAAAACCTGTTGATGTCGTCCCAACAAGTTCCTGATCTCTATCTGATACTGTTGTCGACCCTCAAAATCCTTTCGCGTAGTGATCAAGCACTCTGCAGCAAATGCTACCTCCCCATGCCTGAAGATCCTCTCCATCCTCTTGGCTGAGACTGTCCTGGGTGCTCCTGTCGACATGCCCCTCAAAACAACCCTCTTCCCGTCACTATCTTTGAACCCCATCTCCAATGTTTGGTAGTTGGTGGTGATTTTGCCCAAGGTGATCAACCACTAGACTCCCAAAACCAAGTCTTTGTCTGATAGGTCAACCACATAAAAAGTATCTCTCATGGTGTACTTGCCTAACTTGATCTCCAAGTCCGGAACTCTGTCTAGACACTCCATTGTATGGCCATCTGCTACTGCGAGATCAAATCCCTCAAACTCCTCTGTCTGAAGGGCCTGTCTCGATACCAATGAAGCGTCGATGAAGTTGTGGGTGGCCCCACCATCTATCAGGGCGATTGCTCGTTGTCCCTGAATAGTCCCTCTGATCCGAAGGGTGTTGTACCTAGGAACACCAAAAAGGGTCACTCTGACTCCTCCCTTTGTTGGTTTCTGACTGCTAGCTTGCTCAGGAGGCTGTGGAACTACCAGTGGGTGGGCCCTTGCCAGTGTCAATGGTCTACGGGGAGGTTGCCCCTCTGCCTGCTCTGACTCCTCCTCTAAGCTGATGGATCCACTATCATGCTCCTCCTCCTCACTGTCCACACTGTCTGCTGCCACCTCAATATAGTGAATCTCTCCCTTGCCCGTGCACCTGTGGCCTGGACCCAAGGATCTCTACAATTGAAGGAAAGCTTCTTCCTCATAAGCTCTCGCCTTGTCTCATCATCCAGCATCTCCTTGCCCTTCCATTCTCTTTGGAATGGCTTTCGGTCTCGATCCTTCTGTGGTACGAAGGGTTTGGAAGAGGGTTTAGTTTTTGGCACTGAATATGCCAAATCTCTAGTGCGTAGGATGGCATCCTGCAAGGTGTGAGGTCGGTATGCCTTCACCCATCCTCTCAAGGGTTCTGTGAGTCCTTCTGTGAATAACATGATCAGCCTCGGCTCGGATATATCCGTCACTGCCACTGCTACCCGCTGAAACTCTGAGATGAATGTCTTTGTTGTGTCAGTTTGTCTCAACTGGGCTAGATCTCTGAAATGGATCTCTGGATCCCTCTTGTCAAATCTGTCCAGAAGTCTCTCTGTGAACTCCATGTAGGAGGTGATGCGACTGTAACCCAATGTCACCAATCCATGATACCACTACTTGTGTGCCTCACCCTCCAAGTGTAAGGTAGCGAAACTGATGGCCTCTGTCTCGATCATCTGGTTGAGCTTGTAGTGTGTGTCTAGCTTCTGTACCCAAGCTCTGGCAGTGCATTTGGACGATCTGTCTAAAGAAGGTATGGTGAGTTTACCAACTTTCTGGATGAAATCAATGTTATGCCCCTGCTGCTGTTGCGGTCCTCTCTGTGGCTCTCTAGGGCGGTTCCTGAGTCTGAGTCCACAATACTCGACTAGGGTCATATCCTTCGATACTCTGCAATGTCCTATGTATGAGTGGGCAGCCTCTGTGCTATCGGCAATTGTGCTGCTACTGGGGGTGCCCTCTGGAAACTGGGAAACAAAGGTCTGGAAATCCTACTCAAAGGTGTATGTGCGAGTAGGTGACTGGGGTCTACTGCTTGCCCCTGACTTCCCCTATGTTGCATGTGGGGCTTGTGTGCCCGAGGTGCCCACTATAGCTAATCTATCAGCCATCTGTGCCAAAGACTGAGTCATGGTCCGCTGACTACCTAACATATCGTTGATAACCTGCATGAAGGCTACCTCTGGATCAATGGGGGCCTTACCACTACCCTCTGGTCGCTCATATCTGTCTCCTAGCATCCTTTCTGCCTTGCGCTCAGCCTCACGCTCTGCCCTTCTCTCTGTTTCCATGTGCGCCTCTTCCTCTTCCTCTGAGCTGGCAGGGAAAGGAGGAAAGTCGAGCCTAGGCCTTCTTTCCTTGCGCCTGTTTTAAGTGACATATTCGTCACCTACATGCTCATGGCCATCTGGGTCTTCTGCTGCACTCATCGTCTTTACTCACAGGCTGCCAGGACTAACGCTTTGATACCACTGAAATATCCCAGATCCAACTGATCTAGATATCTACTACTGATCTAGTGTTCGAACTCACAAATCTAATACTCTGGGGTTTTTAGATGCGTTTTATCTTCAGATCTGATACTCTGGAGGTTTCTGGATGCGTTTTAGTTATGTGTTTAAGATGTTTTGTGATTGTTGGATGTGCATGTTATACATTTCGTTTAAACAGTATATATATGATGCATGCGAAAATAAGGAACAACAACCGCCCAATAATATGTATTATGAGATTTAAGCAGGGAAATACAATGATATACTAGAAATATAGAAAATAGTCCTCAGTTAGATCTCATGGATCATCACTCGAATACAAGCAAATAACATAAAATACCTGTGATCGGAAGATGAAGGAAGATCTGATGCATGCACGGATAGATCGACAAAATCGACAGTTCCGGAGAAGCACGATAACCGCTACAAACTAGAAAACTCGTCTGGAAGGCTATAACCGTCAGAATGAGCTAGAAATTGTCTCAACAGAAGCGCCCTGGCCTCTAGACTGGTCATGGTGACTGTAGGACGAAAGATCTATCCTCTGAAGCTATGGATCTCACCCCCTGGGGGTCTGCGCACCTCCTGGGCTCTCTGAGTGCGCCCAAATGATTCCACCAACAGAATCGGTTGCTATATGTCTCAAAATGTTCGCCCCGGCTAATGTTGAACTGGGTCGGAGGGGTTTCCTCGGATCTGATCTGAAACTCCATCTAGAACCCCAACTGTCCTTCCGCAAGAGTTGTGCCTTGTATGGTTGACTGTTGCGCCCTGAAGGATTCCACCGTCAAAATCTGATGGCAGGTGGCTCAATCTATGTGCCTTGGCTGGATCTCAACTGGGTCGAAAGGAATCTGCAATACAAGCTCTGGTCTCGTACAGCTACACAAACCCTCTCTCTGACCTTGCGCCCTCACTGGATACTCTTGAATCGCACGATGAAATGCCTGGATGGTATCTTCGATGGGCTAGGGTGTGTCTCTCAACACCAAAACCGATCAATGGTGGTGGTTTCCTCCAGAAATCCACAAAACAATAGAAGTTGAATCTCCTCCTCCTCTGGGAACTCTCAACATCAAATCATAACATAGCATAATGAGGAATTAGGTCGAATTCCTCCCTTTATACTCTTCTCGATCTAATTCACCACTGACCTCACTTAAGCTAGGTGCTTTTCCTCCTAAGGTGAGTAATTAATTAATTAAGTCCCCCCTTAACACATTTTCGTTCTATTTCTACGTTGACTTGGGCTTAAGTGACATTTCCTATGTTTTTGGCTTAATTCATCGTTTAGCCATCAATTCTCCCTTATTTCTCCTCTTATTCCCTGTTTGTGCCTGACTATAGTCTACGGGAACAAATAGACTACTAAGTCACTCCCTACTGGCCTACTCTTGGGAACGGGACATCACAAGCTTGGTATGGAAGAATTGGCATTTTTCTTCAGAGTCTTGGATTCTCCAAGAGTATAGCAGATCCTAATTTTTATATAAATATTGTGAAGAATCATCCTATTATCTTGGTTTTATATGTGGATGATTGGTTCCTTACTGGAGAGGAACATCTGATAGCTCAGATTAAGAGGGAGTTATCAGCAGAATTTGAAATGAAGGACTTGGGTCTTATGCATTAGTTTCTTGGCTTAGAGGTGTGGCAAAAACCTAGTGAGATCTTTCTCTCACAAAGTAGGTATGCAGTTGATGTGCTTCGCGGATTTGGGAAGATGGACTGTAAGTCCATGACCACGCCTATGATTTCTTACCTGAAGAAGTTACATGATCAAGCTACAAGTTCAGATCCAGAAGACCCTACCGCATATCATCAGATTATTGTGTCCTTGATGTATCTAGTACACACCAGACCAGACATTTGTTACGCAGTGAATGCCCTCAGCCAGTTCATGTGTGAACCGAAACACATTCATATGGTTGTTGCTAAGCATATTCTCAGATATGTCCGAGTGACTATAGCCTATGGGCTCAAGTACACTACTAGTGGAGGTGTAATGCTTCATGGCTATACAGATTCATGGGCAGTACAGTGGACCGGAAGAGTACTTCCGGATATTGTTTCAGTGTGGGTTCAGCTATGATCTCCTGGTCCAGCAGGAAGCAAGGCTCCATACCCCAAAGCACTGCAGAGGTAGAATACATTGTTGCAAGTGCTACCAGTAGAGAAGCAATGTGGCTTAGAAAACTACTCTCAAATTTGTTCAGTGTTGCGCTGGAACCCACAGTAATTCACTATAATAACCAAAGTTGTATAAAGCTCTCCAAGAATCCTGTGTTTCATGACGGATCGAAACACATTGAGATGAGATATCACTATGTTCAAGATATGGTGCAGAAGAACATTCTCAGTATTCATTATGTTCCGACAGAGGAACAAACTGCAAATATTTTGACCAAGCCTCTGTCTTTGACAAAGTTTGTGTACTTTCAAGACAAGCTTGGTGTTGCTGAGAATGCCTCTCTTGCTCAGAGGGAGTGTTAAAATTAAGTAGCTACAAGAGCCATTCTCTGAGAGGATGGAAAAGACCCTAGTTGAGATCTAGAGCCCCCAGTACACTCCTAGGGTTCTTGGTCTGGGACCAAATAGTTAGAGCCATGGCAAAAGACCCTAGTGAGGGCCCCTAGTGTATTGTTGGGGTTCTTGGTCAACGACCAAGCAATTTGAAGATATAAGTCCCTAGATGTGTTCTAGGGCCCCTGGATGTGTTCCAGGGAATCCTTGCTTGGTGCTTAGATTGATCCTTGGTTGTGTACCTTGGTGGATAAGACCCTAGTGGTGATCTAGGGCCCCTAGACACGTTCTGGGGTATCCTAGTATGGGACCAGGCAGTTTCTTGGTTAAGTACCAAGTCGAGATGATGTGTGATCTTCTTCTCTCCCAGGATGTTCCATGAGACCTAGGAGCAGTTAAGAAGGACATGATCACATCATTGACCTTCCTCTTATGTTGGGATGATAAAAGCTTGTAAGTTATATCATGAGACCTTTGTGGACATTYTGCCATTRAAGAAAACCCCCTTGACTTTGTCTTGTTATTGTTGCTTCCACTTGTTTGAGCCACGTTCTCCTTTGTTTATGTGGTGTGGGTCTTTGYTGGCCATGATCAATCCRCAAAAGGGGATTTGATCTATAAGATAATAACTCAAATATAATTAGAATATTCTTTGAAGTTACAATATTTCAACATAATCCAGGGACGTACATGATCTCTTMAATATGCAATGTGGCCCCAGATTCCAACCGAAATGAAGYTGAACCAATTCCTTTTATTYCATAGCTTRCATCATTCCCAAGTTCCACCTGTGCTGAGAACTTTATTTTCTKGAAGTTCGCAAGTGCATTTWTGTTCCCTGTCATGTGCCTGGAAGCACCACTATCCACCAACCATGATTCAGTATTATTTGAAAGGGTACYTGAGAGTGTTGAAACAAGATAATACTCTTTTCTTGTTTCCTRATCACTAGAAGCCTTTCTAGGYTTCTTCTTTTGAGAATCTTCTTTAGCAGCAGTGGAGGCATGATATTTACCCTTATGTCCTTTTCTTAGCCTAGGACAGTTCCTAGCAAAGTGCCCTTTCTTTTGACTGTTATAGCATTTGACTTTTGAAATGTCAAAGTTCTTTCCTTTACAGTCACCTCTATCTTTTTCTCTTTGAACAGAGAATTATTTTGAGAAGGGTACCTCTTCTCTCTCTTAGTCCTTGTTAATCTCTCAAGGATAACAAACTCCCTCCCAAGAATGTCTCTTGGCCTTCCCATTCCCCCTTCCAGATCACACATGGGGCAAAATTAGGCTTAGAAGCAAGATTACAAGTGTCATAGAGCGGGTAAAAGGTGAATTACCGCTCTCCCTAGATAACTTTAGGAAGCTTTTCAAGTCACTTTTCCCCTTACCAACTATCTTTTTATAATCTCTCAAGGATAACAACTCCCTCCCAAGAATATCGCTTGGCCTTCCCATTCCCCCTACCAGATCACACATGGAGCAAAATTAGGATTAGAAGAAGGACTGCGAGTGTCATAAAGTAGGTAAAAGGTGAATTATCGCTCTCCCTAGTTAACATTAGGAAGCCTTTCAAGTCACTTTTCCCCTTCCCAATTTACTATGTGCAAGACTTAGGTAGGCCATCCTCATTGAACAAGATCCCCTTTGCCTTGAATGCTACTCCCACCTCTTCATTAATGCTTCAACCTGCAAAAGGTTACAATTTTTCAATAATACAAACATCATCATAATCATCATGGAAGGAAACTCATCGTAAGAGAAGGTACATCAACTATGATGCATGTATATGCCATAAATATGTAACATAAACACTCAACATGTTACACAAGTACCACTACTCAACCATATTATTAAGGAAAGGTTTATGCCATCATCAAGTAATATTAATACTCAATAATCATCATTAAAGAAAAGCTCATCATAGAATAATAATTACTAAGAAACCACATAAGTCTCAATGTCCAACATAACCGATCATCGACCAAAATAATTAAAAAGGGGAGTCCAAACATCATCTCCTAATAAGATGCATAATGACTAACAGTTGTCATACACTAGGGGTGTTACAATTCAATGACTAACCAACAAACAATCAAGATCAATAGAACAACTACCATACACTAGGGGTGTTACAATGATTGTTTTTTTTTTGTGAGAGATGTTCATGTAATCGATTTGTTTTTGCATGAACATATTGCCTCAAGTGGTCATGTTGGTTGGAGTCGTGAAATGTTTCCCTCCTTGAGGGTTTAAACCACATAAAACACTGGTGTATCGATCCTTGATCTATGTGTGTGAGTGTTTTCCTTGAGGTGTTCAATCTATGTAGATATACACTATTTTTTGAATACTTTACATAGAAGTTGGGTCTTTCTAAAGTGTTAGAGTTTAATTTTTAATTGTATCAATGCTCACAAGTTAATTTGAAGACTAATTTCCTCTGATCTACACAAACTTGCATGGAATTTTCCCCTCACCAATGTTTTTCCTTGTGTTTCCTATCCTCTAGCATCCAAGGTTGTCGAAGATGATTTACATAAACAACCCATCTAGCTAACAATATGTGTACAACCAAACTCACCATGTCATGCTTGGAATGCATTTCCCATGATATTCTCCTCCCCAAAAAGATCTATGGACAAATCTAGGATAATATAATTAATGTTTGAGAATGGTTTCCACCGCAAACACAATTATAAACAAATTCTTAAAAACAATTAAAGAAAGGAGAAAATATAAACCTACCATTGGAAGGCCCAATAGCAAAAAACATGGTTATTTCAAGCCCCATTTTTATGAGAGATTAAAAATACACTCCATGCACACTTTGTACAGGCATTGACAGTTTACTAACAATTTTTTAAGACCCAATTCTACGCAAGCAATCAAAATCGAGTCTCCAAATGTTGTTTGTGTAAGACGCCGTCCATAATTAATTGTACATCTTAATTTTGATACTTAGACAAATGAATAATGTTTACTAATGGCAATCACTTGTAGATAATTGTGAGAACAACCTTGAACAAGGCCCCAGACCAATGGGACAATACAAAGTTGCAAAGCAAAACATGGCTTTTATGGCTTAGAGGTCAACTTGTAAAGTTTTAATTTTTGTTCATGGTTTAGACTTTATAGGAAGTTATGTTGTCATAATAGATCTTATAAGAAAACTTGCTAAGTAGGAGGACAATTTTTTTCATAATTTGAGCCTGAAGTTTCTTATCAGTATAGTTGTTTATTAGAATTTAATTTGATGTTAAAGGCTAAAGACCATGTGTTGTATATTCCCAACTACCAAAACTATAAACATGTTAATAAAATATAGGATACTTGGGAGTAACGTGGTCTTCAGCCTACCATCATTATGACTATTGACTTGCAATAATTAATGTTTAGACTTGATCATTATCTTTTTCTAAGATTATATTAAATTTGAATAAAAAGCAACTAAATTAACAAAAAAGGTTGATCGTCCGGACTAACAAACTTTCTTTTAACCCAGTGCCCAAGATCCACAATAATAGTGTCTAATTATTTGACACAATGACCAAAAAATAGTGTTCGCCTCCCTAACACTTAAAAGTGGTATTTTTCTTGGCTTCTAAGTGTATTGTGCCGTTGTTGGGAACTACATTGCATATGCATCTCATCATTCATTCAAGATTTTTTCCTGTGAGTATCCCATAAGTGAATACCCCCTTAATAAGCATTAGAACAAATTAATTTGACCAACATTTGAGACAAAACAAAATATCAACATATACATACCGTCAATCTGTAAGTTGCTTTCAATTGCGAAATCAAAATTGGAATTGTAAGAGAGCGGATGATCAATGTTGTGGCTGCTATAGATGCCCACCTGCAATGAACACAGAAAAAATTAAATACTGTGTAACAATATCCATGTTACACAATATAAATGAAGCAGTATTTGACTTGAAAAAGAACAAGACAAAAAAATTCATATAAATACTTGCAAAAACTGTAAATGGAAACCTTCCAAGTCAGACAATCCATGGACAGTGAAAGGAGTGAAATAATGGGAGCTCAAGGCATTTGACAAAATAAGGGAGTCAGTACAAGTCATTCAAACGCAGTTACTTAAGTTAACCAGACACAGAAAGAGAAAGTAAATGATTTGATTATTTCCATGGGCAGATACTTTATACTCCCACCTCATACTTTTGGCTTTAATACTTTGATTTGGAATTTTTCCTTTACTTTTATTTTTACTAATTTTCATCATAATATATTTCTGAGTTCTTACAGCTTTGAAGTATGCCACAACGGGCATAAGATGGTCAATGAATGACTTATTTTTTCTCTCTTAAAATGCAAAGGCTGATAAATTTCTCTCAGCATCAATGTGTACAACGTTTCTACTCAACAAACTATTTTATTTCATTATTATGTAACAACGGTTTCTACTTGTGAAATAGGACACGTACCCCTAGGCCTGTGTGTTGCATGTCCCTGTGTTGGACACTTGGATACACTGGAGACACCATGTCAGAGTGTTGACCACGCATGGAACACATGCCCTATTCTGGGCACGTGTCTGACACTTGAACCTCGCATGTCCGACGTGTCAAACAAGCAGGAGTTGGGACAATAAAAAACAAATTAGGGTTGGGCCAAAGGTGAAATAGACAAGCATTTGGGCTCATTCACAAAACCCTGAGACTCTTTGCAGATAAGGAGAACCAAGGGATTTCTAGTGTTGGGCGAATCTAAGCTCTGGAATTATCTTTCTGAGTTTGTCATTTCTTTAACAGCGGTGTTCTTCTAAAGATCTTCCACAAAAATTATGACTCAATCATCAAGGGCTACAGCTCAAGCTCAAAGGAAGGAAAAAGTGTTGGCGGTGGTGTTGTTGCTGCTCCTCCACATCCAACTATTGTTGTTACTACCCCAACTGCTGGAAGTGGAGCTGCAATTGCTGGAAATAGAATTGCAACTGCAAGAGAAAAAAAACAAGACAGCTAATACCCTTTGTAGAAATATGTAACCAAAAGAGGGGGTAATGTTGTTGATGGAGGAAACTGCATTTGGACATTGTAACTTTTGCAATATTGAATTTAAAAGCACCTACTTTCATGTCAAGGCCCATTAGATGGGCCCCTTGAATAGAGGAATTGGAGCATGTACATGTGCATGTCAATGAACCAAAGAAAAGTATGTCAAGAGAGGATCTATTGGCATGGGGAACATGGCAGCAGCATGTAGGTCTTGTAGAAATGAGGATCCTCTTCCACTCTTGAAGAAGTCATCCAATGGAAGTGAGAGGGGGTGGGATTTGACAGCGGACCAGCAACAGTGGTAAGGAAGAGGGATTTGACAGCAGACCAGCAACAGTGGCAAGGAAGAGGCATGCTCCAAGTGGTGGTCCACTGGACAGGATCCTTGTGTTGAAATGATAAAGAGATCGTGGATCTATGGTGAACACTTCAGTAAACCCTAATCCAGCATAAAACTGGAACACAAATATCACATAAAGAGAAGTGAACCCATGAACAAGAGAGATGGTGCCATTACGCAAAAGAATCAATCACTAATAAATTCAAGATGACAGTACAAAAGACTCATATTGGTGTATTTATAGTATATACAATTTATAATATATACACAACCTAGAATAATTCAAAATAATGTCAACTAGGTTGGCTATTAAACCATAACCTAGTAACACAATAATGAGGATACTTAGCCATAATGTCAAGCAACCACAAGCGAAGATTACCATCTTTGTAACACCCCCCCTTAATCTGAGCATGGGATAATGGGGAAAGATGATAAAGTACAAAAGGAGTGGGCATACCCAACTCAATAGAGAGACAGTCGTAGCTGTAATAAGAGAGAGTGGGTTTGCGATGACCTTGCGATGACCGAACTCAATACAAAAGTGGAAGAGTTTATGAATACCCAACCATCATCATCATAGAGCTGCTCAACTCTTGAAGAAATACCACCACTCAACTGATCATCATCTGGGGAAATATGATCGTGATTTGTCCCTCTGATAGGAGTATTGTCAAGAGGCATAAATACAAGAGAGAGAAGGTACAAATGTGAGTGGGTATATCCAACTCAATATAGTGTCTGTTACAACAAAATCTAGCACCCCCACATGATGTAAAGTCCCAAGCATTAGGGGGCTACTTTGTGCAATCCAGGAAGGTTACCCACTGCAACTCAGGAAAGCTACCCACAGTCACCTTAATAGCTCTTCCTCGATCTTTAGGTTGGCTCTTCTCCAACTCAAGGGGGGCTTCCCTAAAAGGTAGGATTGCTAGGCTATAGAATGGGGGCACAAGGTGATTTAATGGAGAGTTGGTCTAAGCAAAACGGGTATTAATTGCAGTATATGAAATAGGATGGCAATGGAAATGGGATAAGGACAAGATAGGAAAATGAAAGACAAAAACAAGGAAGGAAAAAGAGATGGATGGAAACCAATGCCTATCAGTCATGGGCTAATGGAATCATAAGGAATTGGATAAATGAGAGAACTATTGTGTCACAAACAACTAATTTGAAGTAGGTCATATGGTAGAAGAGGCTTGTTTACCATCTTCCACCAATTAATAGATCAAGATACTATTTGATATATTCATCTTTAAGGTGAGTAGTTAAGGTAAAAAGGGCCTAATGTGATACATTTGAACCTTGAGTATTTGCTGGAAATGTGTTGTAGAAAACTAGTCTTGGAGGGCTAAGATTGCCACTCATCAATCAAATTATAAAGGTGTTCTTTAATGGCTGTAATGTGCTTCCAAATCTGCAACTCAGTTGATAGAAGAAAGGAGAACAAGTGCAGAAATAAAACAACAAATAAAGCAAAAGGGAGAACCTCCTCGAATTGTTTTATTCCTAGATGAATAAATTCATTACTAAGCCTTTATAAAAGAATGACAAGAAGAAGAATCTACAATAACATGAACAGCAAACTGAAGAGCATAAACAAACCATACATCAAAGTGGATCAATACCTTGATCTTCCATTAATCTTCAAGAATGGTAGTACAAAGGAGCTCCATCAAGCTTCAATTCCTAACCTTGATACTCCATCACTTCTCTAACTCCTAAATCTCCAATTTCCAATTACAAATGGAATGGAGAGAAACTCCTCTTCATATAGTGTGAGTTAAGTCTCTCATACAAACAAAATATATTATCTTTCTAACTAACACCATCACAAGTCAATAAATAGTAAAATATTGGAGTAGTTAGATCCATAGTTGACAATATCAAGGCATGTGGAAGCTAGCCACTTCAAGGGTCGCCCTCATCCAAAAATAGGCAATAATATGCAACAATAACCTCCAAGAGAGGACGCACCATCCAGAAATAGGTATTATACCAAGTCAAACACGAAATGGGTCCACATAGAATTCACCCTCCAAGAATGGATGCACGAAAAAATATAATAAAATTCTCTTCAATCTAGGAGGATGTGCTCAAGGATCCACCTAGAAAGGCTCACAAAGTGTGCCCTCCAAGGTGCATGAGAGATATAACAATAAAATATTCCTCCTAGGAGAATGCTCCATAACCAACCTCTAAAAATAGAAAGTGGTCCACAAGATACATGCAACCAATCCACATGCGCAAATCCCAAGGCAACCAATTGCATGGAGGAATTTGCAAGATGAAGTAGTCAAACCCCAAAATAGTAAGTGGGCAACTTCAAACAAAACAAATCTAGGGAGATAAGGACGAATTAGGGTTATGACCATACCAAATGCCATGAAATTAATAAATATACACCTACAAGAATAGCAAGAAATGTCTCCACAAGTTTGCACTTAGAGGATATGCTCAAATATAGTAATATGACTAAGTAAATGCATGTAATGTGCCACACATGTGGCTGTCCAAGTATGCTACATGCCTCCCAATAAAAAGCCTCAATAACCACCTCCAACTAACCCCTTCAAGTGTGAAAAGGAAGCCAATGAAGTAGGGCACCCAAGTTGTTAACCTTAATCTAGGTAAACGAGATTAATTTAACCATTGAACAGTTAAATCGACCTCAACATGTGCACAAAGGTTAATGCTTAAATATAACCATAGTCCCCCTCCAATTAGTCACCAATAGATTAAATCACCATGAACATGTGTGCCAATGAAGGGTGCCCTCTAATAAAGTGTTGCACCATGTAAATAAAAGATGTTCTTCCTAGCAAAACCCCACCATGATAAAAACAAAATATAAAGCCCAACCTAAGGTGCACCTCTACCAAGGGATTATTACATCAAAAATCATCATCCAGCTTTAGGAAAAATGTTAGATCGCCATCAAATAATATGTAGTAACCCCCCCCCTCTAACTCAAACTTAGGAAATAACACATCACTTAGGTTACTAACATAATTAAACACATTCCCTACTAGGTGATGTCTAGCAAATGTTACATCATTAAGTTATATCACCTAGAAAAATCCCATAAAGGCAATGTTATAGCGCAAGTGCTACAACTTGGGAATCCTACACTCAATGTCACCTCGATTTAGGTCCCGCACTTCAAGGGTGACTAGGTCACTCTAGGGAGGCGATCTCGGTGACCCTAGGGGGATTGAGATGAAGATGAAGATGTATGGAAGTGAAGCCCCTATAAGTCAAGTCTAAGTGGAATAAAAGGTAGGGAGAGATGCCTTGCAAGTCCAGTAATTGCTGCCCCACACATATAGTACTTCTTCGGATGATTGTACTTGCCCAAGACACAAGAAAAGACACTTCGCAATAATATATGTTAGTTGGATCGGCAAGTTAAGCTTGCTGTCCCTAATTTGCAGCAATAGATAACAGTATATATCAGCAAGAAGATGGTACTATAAGCTGCTCAATAAATGCTAAAGATCAAGTAGAAAATGCAAGAGAAAAACTAGTAAATGACTAGCTAAACTCAAGATGAAAAACCAATACTCTTAACATAAAAGACAAGGTTGTTGTAAACACTTGTCTGCAGCAAATTATATCACCCTTATGGCTGTAACATTCAATGTATTATAGCAAGAAAA
>JZKD02S1944352.1:36980-58017 GCA_000966675.3 Picea glauca | reverse complement strand
CCATAGTGGTGTTCTAGAGTGATTTGGACAGACACCAACAACTACGGGAGTGAACTGCTACCTATTCTAGTCTCTCAAGCAGTTACGGGAGTGAACTGCCACTTAATTGAGTTAACTAGTCAACTAGTCTTCAGTTAACTGACTAAACAAAGAGTAGTCAGGAGTTAACTCAAGGAATAAAGGTCAATGCACCAGTCTGGTGATGATCCCAAGTGTGCATTAGCATGGTGATGATCCCAATGTTGCATGGTGACAAAACCAATGTAGCATCTAAACTCAACTCAACTAGTCAAATTGAAGTGTCAATTGAAAGAGAATATTCTCTAGGTGGAACATTCTCCCCTAAAATATAGGAGACTGTATAATGACTAATTATGACTAATAAACAAGGAAAAAACTTATAAAAAATAAATCCTAGGTGTGTGTGAAGTAACTCCAACAATGGTAAGGCAAAATTTGTGTGGGGCATGTCCCAACAACAAGCCTTTGATGACTTGAAGAAGTGTTTGTGCTCATCCCCAATACTTTCATTACTGGACCTATAACATCCCTTTGAGATCGAGACAGATGATTTAGACTATTTTGTGGGCGTCATTCTCACTCAACACCACCACCCCGTGGCATATCATAGTGAGACACTATCAGAAGTTGTCTGTAAGTACCCTACTTACGACAAAGAAATGTACTCCATTGTGAAAGCCTGTCACCAGTGTAGACATTACATTCTTGGGAAGGAGACAGTCATCCAAACTGATCACAAGCCACTACAGTTCATGCAGACCCAAGGAAAATTGTAGAATGACTGCCATCAGAAGTGGTACACAACTTACAATAGTTCCACCTCAACATCAAGTATAAAACAGGAAGTACCAACCGAGTTGTTGATTTACTCAGTTGACCTCCAGTCATGGCACTCACCACGGTGCTAGACTCTTGTAAACATGAGACCTCTAGATGACCCCACCTCTACGAGACAGACACTGACTTCTCCACCACCTACCAAATGTTTGGTTCCAACTCATCGGTCGCTAATTTCCATATTCAAGATGGGTTGTTGTGCCGTCTGGGCCATCTGATGCAAACCCCCTATCTCTCCTAAGGGTTGCATGAACTACCGGTCAGGATCTTTGACTCGGGAGATGAAAGGGATCTCCTAGTTCTCAACTGGAATCTTTAACACTAAATCCAGAGGTCCTTGTCTATGTTTTTCCCATGCAAACCAGCAGTAGGCACGAGCCTCCACTCCACGTGACCACAGGCATGACCACAGACTTATCCCAAAACGTGCATCATGTTTCATGACTTTGGGGTTTCCAGTGAAACAACTCCTTGACTCCTCCAAGTCCCAAAACCCCGATGAGGGCTAATGCAGGTTAGCTCCTCCCCTTCCTCTTCTTGTGTGACCACACACTTGTGACCACAGGCTTTATCACAAAGATGCATTGTGATTCACAATGTTGGGACTTTGTGATGCAAGGCATTTGACTCCTTTGAGTCTCGAAACCCTGAAACCCAGCTAGGGGCCTAGAAATTGCTATCCCTCGCTCCTATGCACCCGGCGTGACCTTTCACTGGGAACTAGGTCCTAGCTCCCAAATATTTCAGGATTTCGCAATTCAACATTTTGGAAGTCAAGGAATTCTATCCTCTCAACTTCTGATACCCGATTCACGAAATAAATAGACGGTCCTCATCCCTCATGGTCTAATGGTCCAAATCCTTTCACAATTTCATGATTCAGTGTTTTAGAAGTCAAGGACTTATGTCCTCCCAACTCCCGATACCTGATTCACAAAATGGACCAATGGTCCAGATATTTCCTAGATCAATGACTCTTATCCCTCCTGAGCTTTGAGAGTTGAATAACTCTCACCGTTATCCTCCACATAGCTTCACTTGATCCAACAGCTTAAGGTTATTGGAACGTCCTCCTCGAAGGCTCACCATCGTCCGTTCAGGTCCTTGACTAACCCTGGCCAAATATCTTGGTGTCGACTCTCCTGAACTTTGATCTTTCAAACTTAGACGATTTTCTAAGTCTCTGAAGGTTTTGACCTTCGCCTCTCCTGAGATTTGGGATTCTTGGATCCCACTAACACTTATTTGACGTGTTATTCTTCCTGATCTTTGTCTTGTGTTGACTTCAATTTTCTGTGCACTCCTTGCCTCTAAGGGATCTCAATAACTCAGATCCAAGGGATTTGTTACAGAGAAATTCCTCCCGATCTCCTGGCATTCTCCTTTGGCTCAATGCACCCCTTGCAGAGATTCAAATGAAGAGAAACAATTGAAACTGAAAACTTAACATTTACAGTTCCATCCACCCATAACGAGATTCACTCATTCATAAAAACACAATAACGCAAAACAATGTTCACGTATGCATTGAATCAATTCTTCTCTGTTATATTCAAAAATGAAAATGGCTACAAAACATCTTCAAATTACAACAGCTTGGAAAGCTTGAAATATTATGCCAACTTGGCATTCTCTTACAACTAACTTCCCTCTATATTGCAACTAACCTCATCTGGGCATACCAAACCTCTATTTAACTCCGAGGGATTTTTAGGGTTTCCCCTGCCTACTTATCTACTCTAAAACTTAATCTACTGGCTATCTTAGACCAGTCCCAATCCAGAACCGACGTTCAAGCGTGTCTCAAATTTTTTCCGGCACCGAGTTCAGGCATGCCTTGAAAAACCCGTTGGAATTCCAGCGTTGAGGTTCTGGAAGAAATCTCACGTGCTGAGTGATCCTGCCTCTGCGCACTTTCCAACAATGCTCCTGCATCATACTCTCCTTGACAAAAATTCATGGACTCCTATCCATGAGCTCCTGCACTGACTTTCCCTACTTCTGGATAACAAATTCATTTTCCCAACTGGCATATTCTACTGGGTGTCCCTTCCATTTGACCAGATATTCAAAATAGGTTTTTCTTTTGGTCTTCTTGTCAATCCTCTAATCAACAATTTTCTCCATCTGTGGTTTTTCTGCTACAGGAATTTGTTTCTCCCACTGAATATTTTCTTGATCTTCTGATCCCTCTGTGTCATCTTTCCTATAAGGATATAGGTATGAAACATTGAATATGGGTGACATGCCCACACAATCTGGCAGCTCAATCTCATAGGTGTTTGCATCAAACTTCCTCAAGATCTTACATGGTCCTATCTTCTTCATCTTTAACTTGTTATATGTTCCCCTAGGGAAACTTTCCTTCCTGAGGTGTGCCAAAACCTGATCCCCTACTTCAAATTGAAGTTCCCTGTAGTGTTGATCATTTTTGTCCTTGTATTTCTGGTTAGAACTCTGCAACTGTCCTCTGATCTGGCTATGGAGTTTCTACATTTTAAAAGAAAAATATTTTTCTCCCGTGCTCTTGATCTCGCCCTGTTCCAAGTCTCTCAACTCGGATACTCCCCTTGGTTGCATTCATATAGTATTTGGAATGGGCTCTTTACAATGCTCCTGTTTGGTGAGTCATTGTATGCAAATTCTACTTGTGGCATAATATGATCCCACTGATCATGATGCTCAGTGACTAAACTCCTCGATAAATTTCCTAAACTTTTGTTTACTACCTCAGTTTGCCCATTCATCTGAGGGTGATAAGTTGAGCTGAAGGAAAAATCTGTCCCCAATTTCTTCCACAATGTCCTCCAAAAGTGACCAACAAATTTTGTGTCTCTGTCTGAGAAAATTCTTCTGGGTAGGCCGTGAAGTCTTACAACTTCCTTGAAAAATAGTTTTGCAACATGTGTCACATCATTGGTCTTTTAGCATGGGATAAAATGTGCCATCTTTGAAAATCTATCCACAACCACAAATATGGAATCAAATCCTCTTTTCATTCTTGGCAATCCCAACACAAAATCCATGTGTATTGCATCCCAAGGCCTCTCTAGTATCGACAATGGTTGATACAATCCAGTGTTCTGTCTTTTTCCCTTTGCATGTTGGTAGATTCTACATCTGTTCACAAATTTTATCACCTATGTTCTCATACCTGGCCAATAGTATGAACTGCTCAACTGTGAAAACGTTTTGTCATGGCTGAAATGTCCAACCAATCCTCCACTATGTTTCTCCATCATAAGATTATCCCTCATTGAGCATTTTGGTATGCACAATTGATTTCCTCTGAAAAACAGTCCTTCCTGAATCATCTACTCTGTCCACTAACTGCTATCTCTCAACACAGGGTTTGTTCATGCTTCATATGCTTCCTTGAAGTTTGTATCATCACAATACATATCCTTAAGGTGTTTAAACCCCAAGGTCTTCACCTGGAATTCCTGTAGAATCAAACATCTCCTACTTAATGCATCAACAACCTTGTTAGCATTCCCAGCAATATGTTTTATGACAAAAGTAAAATTCTGCATAAACTCAACCCATTTCGCATGCCTCTGATTCAACTTTTCATGTCTAGCTATGAATCGTAAAGCTTAGTTATCATTGTACAAGACAAATTCATGTGGGACAATATAATGTCTCCACTTCTTCAAGGCTTGAATTACGGCATAGAATTCTTTATCATACGTGGAGTATTTTCTCTTGGTCTCATTCAGCTTCTCACTGAAATAGGCAACATGTCGATTATCCTGACTCAAAATTTCTCCTATTGCAACTCCACTTGCATCACATCTTACCTAAAATGTCTTTTCAAAATTCGACAAGACAAGAATCAATTGTTTTGTTATCTTCTCCTTCAGTATATTGAAGCTCCTATTGGCTTCCTTTGTCCATCTAAATGACTTGTGCTTCTTCTTCACTGTATCCATCATTGGCGCACAAATTCCATTGAAATCTCTAATGAACTTCCTATAGAAACTTGCTAATCCATGAAATCTCCTTACCTCAAACATGCTTCTTGGTGACGACCATTCTATGATCGCTTTCACCTTCTCTAGATCCATCTTCAATTCATTTGAAGAGATCACAAAACCCAAGTAAATGAGTTATGTCTTCATAAAAGAGGACTTCTTCAGATTTATCAACAACTTCTCCTATTGTAGCCTCCTCATCACTAATGTTAGGTGCCTCAAATGCTCCTCTTTAGTCCTACTAAATATCATTATATCATCCAGATATACAACTACAAATTCGCCAATGAAATCTTTTAGAATTGCGTTCATCAGCCTCATAAAAGTGCTCAGGGAATTTGTTAAGCCAAATGGAATAACAAGCCACTCATACAGACCTTCATTTGTTTTAAAGGTTGTTTTCCATTCATCACCTTCTCTCATCTTGATCTGGTGATATCCACTTTTCAAATCTATCTTAGAGAAGAAGTTTGTTCCACTTAAGCAATCCATTAAATCATCCATTCTTGGTAAAGGAAATCTATACCTGATGGTGATATTGTTAATGGCTCTCGATTCTGTACACATTCTCCATCTTCCATCCTTCTTTGGGATCAACATGGTTGGTACTGCGCATGGGATCAAACTCTATCTAACCAAACCCTTGTCTAGAAAATCTTGTACTTGGCTCTCCACCTCCTCATTCTCTCAAGGTGTTAACCTATATGTTTCTTTGTTCAGAAGACTTGCTCCTGGTATCAAGTCGATATGACGATTGATACTCCTAATGGGTCATAATGAGTTTGGCATCTCATCCACCACTATATCAGCAAAATTATCCAATAAATCCTGAACTTCCTCAGGAAAATCATCCATTGATGTACTTGTAAGGATAAATTTAGGTTTCCTTACCACAAAACTGCATCTCATGTTCTTTCTTGACCTCTTTCAAGAGTTCCTTCCCACTCATGAGAAGTATGTTGGTGTTGGCTTCCTCTTTCACTTTATTCTCTTCTATTGGCAACAACATATGTGTTCTACCATTCTTCTCCAATGTATATGTATTTTTCCTCCCATCATGAATGACATTTCTATCAAAATGTCACAGTCTTCCCAACATAATATGGCATACGTCCATGGGAATTACATCACATAGGATTTAATCTTTATAACCTCCTATCTTAATTTCAATCAGGCATTGTTTAGTAATTGTTACCTGGTGTCCTTTTTGCAACCATGAGACCTTGTATGGCTTTGGGTGTGCAGTTGTCTTCAATTCCAATTTCTCCACCATCTTTGTGGATACTAGGTTGTTAGTGCTCCCACTGTCAATGATCACCTTGCATACTTTGTCCTTAGTCTTGCAGGCTGTCCTGAAGAGACTATTTCTCTACACTGGCTTCTCAATTTCTGCCTCTGGTTTTAAGAGAACCTTCCTCAACATCAGGGACCTTCCATCCTCTGCTCTTGTTGCTTCAACATCTCTTCNCCATAGTGGTGTTCTAGAGTGATTTGGACAGACACCAACAACTACGGGAGTGAACTGCTACCTATTCTAGTCTCTCAAGCAGTTACGGGAGTGAACTGCCACTTAATTGAGTTAACTAGTCAACTAGTCTTCAGTTAACTGACTAAACAAAGAGTAGTCAGGAGTTAACTCAAGGAATAAAGGTCAATGCACCAGTCTGGTGATGATCCCAAGTGTGCATTAGCATGGTGATGATCCCAATGTTGCATGGTGACAAAACCAATGTAGCATCTAAACTCAACTCAACTAGTCAAATTGAAGTGTCAATTGAAAGAGAATATTCTCTAGGTGGAACATTCTCCCCTAAAATATAGGAGACTGTATAATGACTAATTATGACTAATAAACAAGGAAAAAACTTATAAAAAATAAATCCTAGGTGTGTGTGAAGTAACTCCAACAATGGTAAGGCAAAATTTGTGTGGGGCATGTCCCAACAACAAGCCTTTGATGACTTGAAGAAGTGTTTGTGCTCATCCCCAATACTTTCATTACTGGACCTATAACATCCCTTTGAGATCGAGACAGATGATTTAGACTATTTTGTGGGCGTCATTCTCACTCAACACCACCACCCCGTGGCATATCATAGTGAGACACTATCAGAAGTTGTCTGTAAGTACCCTACTTACGACAAAGAAATGTACTCCATTGTGAAAGCCTGTCACCAGTGTAGACATTACATTCTTGGGAAGGAGACAGTCATCCAAACTGATCACAAGCCACTACAGTTCATGCAGACCCAAGGAAAATTGTAGAATGACTGCCATCAGAAGTGGTACACAACTTACAATAGTTCCACCTCAACATCAAGTATAAAACAGGAAGTACCAACCGAGTTGTTGATTTACTCAGTTGACCTCCAGTCATGGCACTCACCACGGTGCTAGACTCTTGTAAACATGAGACCTCTAGATGACCCCACCTCTACGAGACAGACACTGACTTCTCCACCACCTACCAAATGTTTGGTTCCAACTCATCGGTCGCTAATTTCCATATTCAAGATGGGTTGTTGTGCCGTCTGGGCCATCTGATGCAAACCCCCTATCTCTCTTAAGGGTTGCATGAACTCCCGGTCAGGATATTTGACTCGGGATATGAAATGGATCTCCTAGTTCTGAACTGGAATCTTTAACACTAAATTCAGAGGTCCTTGTCTATGTTTTTCCCATGCAAACCAGCAGTAGGCACGAGCCTCCACTCCACGTGACCACAGGCACGACCACAGACTTATCCCAAAAGGTGCATCATGTTTCACGACTTTGGGGTTTCCAGTGAAACAACTCCTCGACTCCTCCAAGTCCCAAAACCCCGATGAGGGCTAATGCAGGTTAGCTCCTCCCCTTCCTCTTCTTGTGTGACCACACACTTGTGACCATAGGCTTTATCACAAAGATGCATTGTGATTCACAATGTTGGGACTTTGTGATGCAAGGCATTTGACTCCTCTGAGTCTCGAAACCCTGAAACCCAGCTAGGGGCCTAGAAATTGCTATCCCTCACTCCTATGCACCCGACGTGACCTTTCACTGGGAACTAGGTCCTAGCTCCCAAATATTTCAGGATTTCGCGATTCAACATTTTGGAAGTCAAGGAATTCTATCCTCTCAACTTCTGATACCCGATTCATGAAATAAATAGACGGTCCTAATCCCTCATGGTCTAATGGTCCAAATCCTTTCACAATTTCATGATTCAGTGTTTTAGAAGTCAAGGACTTATGTCCTCCCAACTCTCGATACCCGATTCACAAAATGGACCAATGGTCCAGATATTTCCTAGATCAATGACTCTTATCCCTCCTGAGCTTTGAGAGTTGAATAACTCTCACCGTTATCCTCCACACAGCTTCACTTGATCCAACAGCTTAAGGTTATTGGAACGTCCTCCTCGAAGGCTCACCATCGTCCGTTCAGGTCCTTGACTAACCCTGGCCAAATATCTTGGTGCTGACTCTCCTGAACTTTGATCTTTCAGACTTAGACGATTTTCTAAGTCTCTGAAGGTTTTGACCTTTGCCTCTCCTGAGATTTGGGATTCTTGGATCTCACTAACACTTATTTGACATGTTATTCCTCCTGATCTTTGTCTTGTGTTGACTTCAATTTTCTGTGCACTCCTTGCCTCTAAGGGATCTCAATAACTCAGATCCAAGGGATTTGTTACAGAGAAATTCCTCCCGATCTCCTGGCATTCTCCTTTGGCTCAATGCACCCCTTGCAGAGATTCAAATGAAGAGAAACAATTGAAACTGAAAACTTAACATTTACAGTTCCATCCACCCATAACGAGATTCACTCATTCATAAAAACACAATAACGCAAAACAATGTTCACGTATGCATTGAATCAATTCTTCTCTGTTATATTCAAAAATGAAAATGGCTACAAAACATCTTCAAATTACAACAGCTTGGAAAGCTTGAAATATTATGCCAACTTGGCATTCTCTTACAACTAACTTCCCTCTATATTGCAACTAACCTCATCTGGGCATACCAAACCTCTATTTAACTCCGAGGGATTTTTAGGGTTTCCCCTGCCTACTTATCTACTCTAAAACTTAATCTACTGGCTATCTTAGACCAGTCCCAATCCAGAACCGACGTTCAAGCGTGTCTCAAATTTTTTCCGGCACCGAGTTCAGGCATGCCTTGAAAAACCCGTTGGAATTCCAGCGTTGAGGTTCTGGAAGAAATCTCACGTGCTGAGTGATCCTGCCTCTGCGCACTTTCCAACAATGCTCCTGCATCATACTCTCCTTGACAAAAATTCATGGACTCCTATCCATGAGCTCCTGCACTGACTTTCCCTACTTCTGGATAACAAATTCATTTTCCCAACTGGCATATTCTACTGGGTGTCCCTTCCATTTGACCAGATATTCAAAATAGGTTTTTCTTTTGGTCTTCTTGTCAATCCTCTAATCAACAATTTTCTCCATCTGTGGTTTTTCTGCTACAGGAATTTGTTTCTCCCACTGAATATTTTCTTGATCTTCTGATCCCTCTGTGTCATCTTTCCTATAAGGATATAGGTATGAAACATTGAATATGGGTGACATGCCCACACAATCTGGCAGCTCAATCTCATAGGTGTTTGCATCAAACTTCCTCAAGATCTTACATGGTCCTATCTTCTTCATCTTTAACTTGTTATATGTTCCCCTAGGGAAACTTTCCTTCCTGAGGTGTGCCAAAACCTGATCCCCTACTTCAAATTGAAGTTCCCTGTAGTGTTGATCATTTTTGTCCTTGTATTTCTGGTTAGAACTCTGCAACTGTCCTCTGATCTGGCTATGGAGTTTCTACATTTTAAAAGAAAAATATTTTTCTCCCGTGCTCTTGATCTCGCCCTGTTCCAAGTCTCTCAACTCGGATACTCCCCTTGGTTGCATTCATATAGTATTTGGAATGGGCTCTTTACAATGCTCCTGTTTGGTGAGTCATTGTATGCAAATTCTACTTGTGGCATAATATGATCCCACTGATCATGATGCTCAGTGACTAAACTCCTCGATAAATTTCCTAAACTTTTGTTTACTACCTCAGTTTGCCCATTCATCTGAGGGTGATAAGTTGAGCTGAAGGAAAAATCTGTCCCCAATTTCTTCCACAATGTCCTCCAAAAGTGACCAACAAATTTTGTGTCTCTGTCTGAGAAAATTCTTCTGGGTAGGCCGTGAAGTCTTACAACTTCCTTGAAAAATAGTTTTGCAACATGTGTCACATCATTGGTCTTTTAGCATGGGATAAAATGTGCCATCTTTGAAAATCTATCCACAACCACAAATATGGAATCAAATCCTCTTTTCATTCTTGGCAATCCCAACACAAAATCCATGTGTATTGCATCCCAAGGCCTCTCTAGTATCGACAATGGTTGATACAATCCAGTGTTCTGTCTTTTTCCCTTTGCATGTTGGTAGATTCTACATCTGTTCACAAATTTTATCACCTATGTTCTCATACCTGGCCAATAGTATGAACTGCTCAACTGTGAAAACGTTTTGTCATGGCTGAAATGTCCAACCAATCCTCCACTATGTTTCTCCATCATAAGATTATCCCTCATTGAGCATTTTGGTATGCACAATTGATTTCCTCTGAAAAACAGTCCTTCCTGAATCATCTACTCTGTCCACTAACTGCTATCTCTCAACACAGGGTTTGTTCATGCTTCATATGCTTCCTTGAAGTTTGTATCATCACAATACATATCCTTAAGGTGTTTAAACCCCAAGGTCTTCACCTGGAATTCCTGTAGAATCAAACATCTCCTACTTAATGCATCAACAACCTTGTTAGCATTCCCAGCAATATGTTTTATGACAAAAGTAAAATTCTGCATAAACTCAACCCATTTCGCATGCCTCTGATTCAACTTTTCATGTCTAGCTATGAATCGTAAAGCTTAGTTATCATTGTACAAGACAAATTCATGTGGGACAATATAATGTCTCCACTTCTTCAAGGCTTGAATTACGGCATAGAATTCTTTATCATACGTGGAGTATTTTCTCTTGGTCTCATTCAGCTTCTCACTGAAATAGGCAACATGTCGATTATCCTGACTCAAAATTTCTCCTATTGCAACTCCACTTGCATCACATCTTACCTAAAATGTCTTTTCAAAATTCGACAAGACAAGAATCAATTGTTTTGTTATCTTCTCCTTCAGTATATTGAAGCTCCTATTGGCTTCCTTTGTCCATCTAAATGACTTGTGCTTCTTCTTCACTGTATCCATCATTGGCGCACAAATTCCATTGAAATCTCTAATGAACTTCCTATAGAAACTTGCTAATCCATGAAATCTCCTTACCTCAAACATGCTTCTTGGTGACGACCATTCTATGATCGCTTTCACCTTCTCTAGATCCATCTTCAATTCATTTGAAGAGATCACAAAACCCAAGTAAATGAGTTATGTCTTCATAAAAGAGGACTTCTTCAGATTTATCAACAACTTCTCCTATTGTAGCCTCCTCATCACTAATGTTAGGTGCCTCAAATGCTCCTCTTTAGTCCTACTAAATATCATTATATCATCCAGATATACAACTACAAATTCGCCAATGAAATCTTTTAGAATTGCGTTCATCAGCCTCATAAAAGTGCTCAGGGAATTTGTTAAGCCAAATGGAATAACAAGCCACTCATACAGACCTTCATTTGTTTTAAAGGTTGTTTTCCATTCATCACCTTCTCTCATCTTGATCTGGTGATATCCACTTTTCAAATCTATCTTAGAGAAGAAGTTTGTTCCACTTAAGCAATCCATTAAATCATCCATTCTTGGTAAAGGAAATCTATACCTGATGGTGATATTGTTAATGGCTCTCGATTCTGTACACATTCTCCATCTTCCATCCTTCTTTGGGATCAACATGGTTGGTACTGCGCATGGGATCAAACTCTATCTAACCAAACCCTTGTCTAGAAAATCTTGTACTTGGCTCTCCACCTCCTCATTCTCTCAAGGTGTTAACCTATATGTTTCTTTGTTCAGAAGACTTGCTCCTGGTATCAAGTCGATATGACGATTGATACTCCTAATGGGTCATAATGAGTTTGGCATCTCATCCACCACTATATCAGCAAAATTATCCAATAAATCCTGAACTTCCTCAGGAAAATCATCCATTGATGTACTTGTAAGGATAAATTTAGGTTTCCTTACCACAAAACTGCATCTCATGTTCTTTCTTGACCTCTTTCAAGAGTTCCTTCCCACTCATGAGAAGTATGTTGGTGTTGGCTTCCTCTTTCACTTTATTCTCTTCTATTGGCAACAACATATGTGTTCTACCATTCTTCTCCAATGTATATGTATTTTTCCTCCCATCATGAATGACATTTCTATCAAAATGTCACAGTCTTCCCAACATAATATGGCATACGTCCATGGGAATTACATCACATAGGATTTAATCTTTATAACCTCCTATCTTAATTTCAATCAGGCATTGTTTAGTAATTGTTACCTGGTGTCCTTTTTGCAACCATGAGACCTTGTATGGCTTTGGGTGTGCAGTTGTCTTCAATTCCAATTTCTCCACCATCTTTGTGGATACTAGGTTGTTAGTGCTCCCACTGTCAATGATCACCTTGCATACTTTGTCCTTAGTCTTGCAGGCTGTCCTGAAGAGACTATTTCTCTACACTGGCTTCTCAATTTCTGCCTCTGGTTTTAAGAGAACCTTCCTCAACATCAGGGACCTTCCATCCTCTGCTCTTGTTGCTTCAACATCTCTTCATTGTTCTTCTGAAATGTGAGCTTCACCTCCTCCTTCCTTATTTTTCTCGGGGCATTCCCAAGACATGTGTCCTATATTTCCACAGGCATAGCACCTTATTCCTCCTCTTCCTCTTCCTCTAGAAGGGTTTCTTCCACCATCTTGTCTTCCCCTGGATCTTCCTCCTCATTCTGAGTGATTGTGTGGTTTCCTAGCCTCGTCCTTAGACTTGTGCGCTCTATCATGGGTAACCCCCTTGTTTTTGGTTGGGGCTAGACTCTTACCTCTTCCTCGCTGGTTTTATTTTCTGGCCAACTTCTCTTCTACCTTCAATGCAAATTGATAAGAATCCTCCACGGTTCTAACTGACATCATGTTGAGCTCATCCTAGATTTCATATCTCAATCCATATATATATCTGACAACTTTTTCTTCATCTCTCTCCCTTTGTGTAGTTCCAATGTTCAACCGATAGAACTCCTTGGTGTACTCCTTAACCGTCATCCCCTTCTGTCTCAGGTTCTGTAATTTCCTGAACAGGTTGATCTGATATTCCTTGGGTATGAACTTAGCCTTCAACTTGGCTACCATTATGTCCCAACTCTTTATCCTATGTTTTCCTTTACTTATTCTCTCAGCCTACAGTTTGTCCCACAAAAGTGTTGCATGCCCTTTTAGCCTAGTGACTGCTTGTTTCACCTTCTTCTCTTCATCGACGTCTTCATAGTTGAAATGTTTGTCCATGGATCTTATCCAATCCAACAGTTCTTCAGCATCTAGATTTCCATTATACATGGGAACCTCTATCTTAGATCTGCTTCCCAATCTGGAAACTGCTCTCAACAAGCATTATTCGGTAGCATCTTCTCTTGCAACTTCTTCAACCTCAACCTCTTCACTTTCTGCATCACTAACGTCTCTAGCATCATGTGCTCTTCTCTGAGCTGCTTCCATTGTCTCCAATCTTGCGAGAAGTTCTCGCATCTCCCTCTCTACAACACAGTTGGCTAAAGGTGACTCTCCTCATCTCCTTGGCGACATTGTGTTGATTGTCTATCACACACAGAGTACAACTTTGAGTTCTTTGTCTCCTCCTTTTCTCTTTTTCATTCACCTAAAGTCTACAAATGAAGAAATTAGGCTCTAATACCACCTGATGCAAACCCCCTATCTCTCCTAAGGGCTGCACGACCTCCCGGTCAGGATCTTTGACTCAGGAGCCGAAATGGCTCTCCTAGTTCTGAACTGGAACCTTTAACACTAAATCCACATGTCCTTGTCTATGTTTTTCCCACACAAACTAGCACTAGGCATGAGCCTCCACTCCACATGACCACAGGCATGACCATGGACTTAACCCAAAAGGCACGTCGCGTTTCACAACTTTGGGGTTTCCGGTGCAACAACTCCTCGACTCCTCAAAGTCCTGAAATCCTGATGAGGGCTAACGGAGCTTAGATCCTCCCCTTCCTCTACTTGTGTGAACACACACTCATGACCACTGGCTTTATTACAAAGACGCATCACGATTCGCAATGTCGGGACTTTGTGATGCAAGGCATTTGACTCCTTCAAGTCCCGAAACCCCAAAACTCATCTAGGGGCCTAGCAAGCACTAGCCCTCGCTCCTATGCACCCGACATGACCTTTCACTAGGAACTGGGTCCCATCTCCCAAATATTTTGGGATTTCACGATTTGACATTTTAGAATTCAAGGACTTATGTCGTCCCAACTCCCGATACCCGATTCACGAAAAAAATTGATGGTCCTCAACCCTCAAGGTCTAACGGTCCAGATCCTTTCGCAATTTCACGATTCAATGTTTTGGAAGTCAAGGACTTCTGTCCTTCCAACTCCCAATACCCGATTCACGAAATGGACCAACAGTCCAGATCTGTCCTAGATGAATGATTCTTATCCCTCCTGATCTTTGAGAGTTGAATAACTCTTGTCGTTATCCTCCACACGACTTCACTTGATCCAATGACTTACAACTATAGGCACTTCCTCCTCGAAGGCTATCTGTCATCCATTATGTGATGTTGCCCCACTGGATGTCTGTGATGTTCTCTTGGGCCAACCATATATGTGGAAGTGCCATGTTGTTTATGAGTCTCGACCCCATAGTGTCATTGTTACTTTGGGGNTCCTGATCTTTGTCTTGTGTTGACTTCAATTTTCTGTGCACTCCTTGCCTCTAAGGGATCTCAATAACTCAGATCCAAGGGATTTGTTACAGAGAAATTCCTCCCGATCTCCTGGCATTCTCCTTTGGCTCAATGCACCCCTTGCAGAGATTCAAATGAAGAGAAACAATTGAAACTGAAAACTTAACATTTACAGTTCCATCCACCCATAACGAGATTCACTCATTCATAAAAACACAATAACGCAAAACAATGTTCACGTATGCATTGAATCAATTCTTCTCTGTTATATTCAAAAATGAAAATGGCTACAAAACATCTTCAAATTACAACAGCTTGGAAAGCTTGAAATATTATGCCAACTTGGCATTCTCTTACAACTAACTTCCCTCTATATTGCAACTAACCTCATCTGGGCATACCAAACCTCTATTTAACTCCG
Organism: Picea glauca; assembly: GCA_000966675.3. NCBI lineage: Eukaryota > Viridiplantae > Streptophyta > Pinopsida > Pinales > Pinaceae > Picea > Picea glauca. The sequence continues at coordinate 42,847 of JZKD02S1944352.1, read as the reverse complement.
AGGGATTTTTAGGGTTTCCCCTGCCTACTTATCTACTCTAAAACTTAATCTACTGGCTATCTTAGACCAGTCCCAATCCAGAACCGACGTTCAAGCGTGTCTCAAATTTTTTCCGGCACCGAGTTCAGGCATGCCTTGAAAAACCCGTTGGAATTCCAGCGTTGAGGTTCTGGAAGAAATCTCACGTGCTGAGTGATCCTGCCTCTGCGCACTTTCCAACAATGCTCCTGCATCATACTCTCCTTGACAAAAATTCATGGACTCCTATCCATGAGCTCCTGCACTGACTTTCCCTACTTCTGGATAACAAATTCATTTTCCCAACTGGCATATTCTACTGGGTGTCCCTTCCATTTGACCAGATATTCAAAATAGGTTTTTCTTTTGGTCTTCTTGTCAATCCTCTAATCAACAATTTTCTCCATCTGTGGTTTTTCTGCTACAGGAATTTGTTTCTCCCACTGAATATTTTCTTGATCTTCTGATCCCTCTGTGTCATCTTTCCTATAAGGATATAGGTATGAAACATTGAATATGGGTGACATGCCCACACAATCTGGCAGCTCAATCTCATAGGTGTTTGCATCAAACTTCCTCAAGATCTTACATGGTCCTATCTTCTTCATCTTTAACTTGTTATATGTTCCCCTAGGGAAACTTTCCTTCCTGAGGTGTGCCAAAACCTGATCCCCTACTTCAAATTGAAGTTCCCTGTAGTGTTGATCATTTTTGTCCTTGTATTTCTGGTTAGAACTCTGCAACTGTCCTCTGATCTGGCTATGGAGTTTCTACATTTTAAAAGAAAAATATTTTTCTCCCGTGCTCTTGATCTCGCCCTGTTCCAAGTCTCTCAACTCGGATACTCCCCTTGGTTGCATTCATATAGTATTTGGAATGGGCTCTTTACAATGCTCCTGTTTGGTGAGTCATTGTATGCAAATTCTACTTGTGGCATAATATGATCCCACTGATCATGATGCTCAGTGACTAAACTCCTCGATAAATTTCCTAAACTTTTGTTTACTACCTCAGTTTGCCCATTCATCTGAGGGTGATAAGTTGAGCTGAAGGAAAAATCTGTCCCCAATTTCTTCCACAATGTCCTCCAAAAGTGACCAACAAATTTTGTGTCTCTGTCTGAGAAAATTCTTCTGGGTAGGCCGTGAAGTCTTACAACTTCCTTGAAAAATAGTTTTGCAACATGTGTCACATCATTGGTCTTTTAGCATGGGATAAAATGTGCCATCTTTGAAAATCTATCCACAACCACAAATATGGAATCAAATCCTCTTTTCATTCTTGGCAATCCCAACACAAAATCCATGTGTATTGCATCCCAAGGCCTCTCTAGTATCGACAATGGTTGATACAATCCAGTGTTCTGTCTTTTTCCCTTTGCATGTTGGTAGATTCTACATCTGTTCACAAATTTTATCACCTATGTTCTCATACCTGGCCAATAGTATGAACTGCTCAACTGTGAAAACGTTTTGTCATGGCTGAAATGTCCAACCAATCCTCCACTATGTTTCTCCATCATAAGATTATCCCTCATTGAGCATTTTGGTATGCACAATTGATTTCCTCTGAAAAACAGTCCTTCCTGAATCATCTACTCTGTCCACTAACTGCTATCTCTCAACACAGGGTTTGTTCATGCTTCATATGCTTCCTTGAAGTTTGTATCATCACAATACATATCCTTAAGGTGTTTAAACCCCAAGGTCTTCACCTGGAATTCCTGTAGAATCAAACATCTCCTACTTAATGCATCAACAACCTTGTTAGCATTCCCAGCAATATGTTTTATGACAAAAGTAAAATTCTGCATAAACTCAACCCATTTCGCATGCCTCTGATTCAACTTTTCATGTCTAGCTATGAATCGTAAAGCTTAGTTATCATTGTACAAGACAAATTCATGTGGGACAATATAATGTCTCCACTTCTTCAAGGCTTGAATTACGGCATAGAATTCTTTATCATACGTGGAGTATTTTCTCTTGGTCTCATTCAGCTTCTCACTGAAATAGGCAACATGTCGATTATCCTGACTCAAAATTTCTCCTATTGCAACTCCACTTGCATCACATCTTACCTAAAATGTCTTTTCAAAATTCGACAAGACAAGAATCAATTGTTTTGTTATCTTCTCCTTCAGTATATTGAAGCTCCTATTGGCTTCCTTTGTCCATCTAAATGACTTGTGCTTCTTCTTCACTGTATCCATCATTGGCGCACAAATTCCATTGAAATCTCTAATGAACTTCCTATAGAAACTTGCTAATCCATGAAATCTCCTTACCTCAAACATGCTTCTTGGTGACGACCATTCTATGATCGCTTTCACCTTCTCTAGATCCATCTTCAATTCATTTGAAGAGATCACAAAACCCAAGTAAATGAGTTATGTCTTCATAAAAGAGGACTTCTTCAGATTTATCAACAACTTCTCCTATTGTAGCCTCCTCATCACTAATGTTAGGTGCCTCAAATGCTCCTCTTTAGTCCTACTAAATATCATTATATCATCCAGATATACAACTACAAATTCGCCAATGAAATCTTTTAGAATTGCGTTCATCAGCCTCATAAAAGTGCTCAGGGAATTTGTTAAGCCAAATGGAATAACAAGCCACTCATACAGACCTTCATTTGTTTTAAAGGTTGTTTTCCATTCATCACCTTCTCTCATCTTGATCTGGTGATATCCACTTTTCAAATCTATCTTAGAGAAGAAGTTTGTTCCACTTAAGCAATCCATTAAATCATCCATTCTTGGTAAAGGAAATCTATACCTGATGGTGATATTGTTAATGGCTCTCGATTCTGTACACATTCTCCATCTTCCATCCTTCTTTGGGATCAACATGGTTGGTACTGCGCATGGGATCAAACTCTATCTAACCAAACCCTTGTCTAGAAAATCTTGTACTTGGCTCTCCACCTCCTCATTCTCTCAAGGTGTTAACCTATATGTTTCTTTGTTCAGAAGACTTGCTCCTGGTATCAAGTCGATATGACGATTGATACTCCTAATGGGTCATAATGAGTTTGGCATCTCATCCACCACTATATCAGCAAAATTATCCAATAAATCCTGAACTTCCTCAGGAAAATCATCCATTGATGTACTTGTAAGGATAAATTTAGGTTTCCTTACCACAAAACTGCATCTCATGTTCTTTCTTGACCTCTTTCAAGAGTTCCTTCCCACTCATGAGAAGTATGTTGGTGTTGGCTTCCTCTTTCACTTTATTCTCTTCTATTGGCAACAACATATGTGTTCTACCATTCTTCTCCAATGTATATGTATTTTTCCTCCCATCATGAATGACATTTCTATCAAAATGTCACAGTCTTCCCAACATAATATGGCATACGTCCATGGGAATTACATCACATAGGATTTAATCTTTATAACCTCCTATCTTAATTTCAATCAGGCATTGTTTAGTAATTGTTACCTGGTGTCCTTTTTGCAACCATGAGACCTTGTATGGCTTTGGGTGTGCAGTTGTCTTCAATTCCAATTTCTCCACCATCTTTGTGGATACTAGGTTGTTAGTGCTCCCACTGTCAATGATCACCTTGCATACTTTGTCCTTAGTCTTGCAGGCTGTCCTGAAGAGACTATTTCTCTACACTGGCTTCTCAATTTCTGCCTCTGGTTTTAAGAGAACCTTCCTCAACATCAGGGACCTTCCATCCTCTGCTCTTGTTGCTTCAACATCTCTTCGTTGTTCTTCTGAAATGTGAGCTTCACCTCCTCCTTCCTTCTTTTTCTCGGGGCATTCCCAAGATATGTGTCCTATATTTCCACAGGCATAGCACCTTATTCCTCCTCTTCCTCTTCCTCTAGAAGGGTTTCTTCCACCATCTTGTCTTCCCCTGGAACTTCCTCCTCATTCTGAGTGATTGTGTGGTTTCCCAGCCTCGTCCTTAGACTTGTGCGCTCTATCATGGGTAACCCCCTTGTTTTTGGTTGGGTCTAGACTCTTACCTCTTCCTCGCTGGTTTTATTTTCTGGCCAACTTCTCTTCTACCTTCAGTGCAAATTGATAAGCATCCTCCACGGTTCTAACTGACATCATGCTGAGCTCATCCTAGATTTCATATCTCAATCCATATATATATCTGACAACTTTTTCTTCATCTCTCTCCCTTTGTGTAGTTCCAATGTTCAACCGATAGAACTCCTTGGTGTACTCCTTAACCGTCATCCCCTTCTGTCTCAGGTTCTGTAATTTCCTGAACAGGTTGATCTGATATTCCTTGGGTATGAACTTAGCCTTCAACTTGGCTACCATTATGTCCCAACTCTTTATCCTATGTTTTCCTTTACTTATTCTCTCAGCCTACAGTTTGTCCCACAAAAGTGTTGCATGCCCTTTTAGCCTAGTGACTGCTTGTTTCACCTTCTTCTCTTCATCGACGTCTTCATAGTTGAAATGTTTGTCCATGGATCTTATCCAATCCAACAGTTCTTCAGCATCTAGATTTCCATTATACATGGGAACCTCTATCTTAGATCTGCTTCCCAATCTGGAAACTGCTCTCAACAAGCATTATTCGGTAGCATCTTCTCTTGCAACTTCTTCAACCTCAACCTCTTCACTTTCTGCATCACTAACGTCTCTAGCATCATGTGCTCTTCTCTGAGCTGCTTCCATTGTCTCCAATCTTGCGAGAAGTTCTCGCATCTCCCTCTCTACAACACAGTTGGCTAAAGGTGACTCTCCTCATCTCCTTGGCGACATTGTGTTGATTGTCTATCACACACAGAGTACAACTTTGAGTTCTTTGTCTCCTCCTTTTCTCTTTTTCATTCACCTAAAGTCTACAAATGAAGAAATTAGGCTCTAATACCACCTGATGCAAACCCCCTATCTCTCCTAAGGGCTGCACGACCTCCCGGTCAGGATCTTTGACTCAGGAGCCGAAATGGCTCTCCTAGTTCTGAACTGGAACCTTTAACACTAAATCCACATGTCCTTGTCTATGTTTTTCCCACACAAACTAGCACTAGGCATGAGCCTCCACTCCACATGACCACAGGCATGACCATGGACTTAACCCAAAAGGCACGTCGCGTTTCACAACTTTGGGGTTTCCGGTGCAACAACTCCTCGACTCCTCAAAGTCCTGAAATCCTGATGAGGGCTAACGGAGCTTAGATCCTCCCCTTCCTCTACTTGTGTGAACACACACTCATGACCACTGGCTTTATTACAAAGACGCATCACGATTCGCAATGTCGGGACTTTGTGATGCAAGGCATTTGACTCCTTCAAGTCCCGAAACCCCAAAACTCATCTAGGGGCCTAGCAAGCACTAGCCCTCGCTCCTATGCACCCGACATGACCTTTCACTAGGAACTGGGTCCCATCTCCCAAATATTTTGGGATTTCACGATTTGACATTTTAGAATTCAAGGACTTATGTCGTCCCAACTCCCGATACCCGATTCACGAAAAAAATTGATGGTCCTCAACCCTCAAGGTCTAACGGTCCAGATCCTTTCGCAATTTCACGATTCAATGTTTTGGAAGTCAAGGACTTCTGTCCTTCCAACTCCCAATACCCGATTCACGAAATGGACCAACAGTCCAGATCTGTCCTAGATGAATGATTCTTATCCCTCCTGATCTTTGAGAGTTGAATAACTCTTGTCGTTATCCTCCACACGACTTCACTTGATCCAATGACTTACAACTATAGGCACTTCCTCCTCGAAGGCTATCTGTCATCCATTATGTGATGTTGCCCCACTGGATGTCTGTGATGTTCTCTTGGGCCAACCATATATGTGGAAGTGCCATGTTGTTTATGAGTCTCGACCCCATAGTGTCATTGTTACTTTGGGG
>JZKD02S1944352.1:9662-21273 GCA_000966675.3 Picea glauca | reverse complement strand
ATAATGAAATTTTAACCAGACATAAACATTATGTACATACACATATTCTTGCGGAAGAGACAATAACACATACCAATATTTAACAAATGATTTGCGTTCTGTTAGCACACGACATAATGCAATAATAGCAGTAAAACCATACATGCAGTAATAAAAAACAAAACCCATAAATATAACAACACATATAAATACACAACATGTAGCCAAGCTTGGAAATGGTACTTATCTTTGAATTGAAGTACACCAATTGTGTGCAGACCTTCCATGAACCTCCCATCTTTAGACCATGTTGTTCATCACTCTCAGTAGTGGGTCACCCCAGAGATGGGACTAAACTCCTTCGGGCAAGGGATTCCTAGGCTAGGCAAGGACAACATGAAGTTGCACAGTACAACGGGAACGATTTCCTCCAAGGAGCCACTTACGCCCACAATTCACAAAATCTCTTCCCCACATGCATGTCCCACCCTAGGAGTGTACACCTTCACTGTCACACAGTCCATCAACTACTACACCTCCCTTTCCTTGGGCTTCAGCAATAGGTCAGATCAGGAATTCTCAGAGCTCTGTAGCTGCTACTAGACTCCCTCCAAGGGAACTCACTTCCTGAGCACACCCTCTCACCTAGAGAGAGTTTCTCACAGGCCTGAAAACCTACTTCTTCTATCCACACTCTCTCATCTAGGAGAGTTACCCACATGCCTGACAACCTGCCTCTTCAAACCATCTCTTAAGTCAACCAGGGAACCACAGTAGAAAACTCTCGTAAGGCAAGGGACGTGTAATATCCCTCGGCCGAACCCAGATGTAAATATAATCCAAGTATATTTAAGCTAGTGAGTTGTTAGACACCATTTTTGTAATACACCTTTCATGGCATGGTGCACGCATATACCGCGTAGTAAAGGGATATAATGTGCACATTTCTGAATACCGCGCACAGTAACTAAGGTGCGTGCAACCTTAAAGATAGAGGATACAACACATAGTAACTAAGTGCGCGCAATATTAAGGTCAACGAACCTTTCTGTATATAATATGCATTATAGGCTGGTGAGCCAGTATTATAAGCCATAATGCTTATGTCTTGGACTTAGGCCAGCATGACTAGATGTTAAGGGCCAATGCGCCTACTTTGTACATGACTCATGATTAATATAAAATACATCACTGCGTGCAGACCGACCACGATAAAAGATATGGGGGACTGAACTTCACCAGTTAGGGAAAGGGAGGGCCAAAAGTCAAGGAAATATTATATTAATATTTCCCAAAACATAAAGTATGGATAATTTTATCCTAAGTTCTAAAGTTGGGGACAAGTGGACAAAACTAACTTCCGATATGACAAGTGTTAAGTTGGGGATAGGCATTCATATCATGGGGAAACTCAACTCAGGGAATGATTCGGGGGGGAGATGACCTTACAAACGGGAGAGAGCAAGGGGGGGGAAAAAACCAGCAGACTGACCCTCATTTTTGATAGAGAGTTCACTGTGATTCCAAAACACACTCAGTTATCCAGTCAAAGACTCCATGACCATTTCACTGATACATTCCATTATCCTTGCAACATCCATTCCACCTTTCCGAAACATGTTCCTTGTCCCTTTTGGTTGTTGTACCTAGTTATCTTGGAGCGAGATTGAAGAAGCGGGTTGTCAGGCCCGTGAGAAGTTCTCTGGGTGAGAGAATTATTGGTGATTGATTTCTGTAGGTGCTAAACTGTAGCTACAATGCTCTGAGACTTCCGGTCTGACCTGTTGCTAAAGCCATGGAAGGAAAGTGGGGCAGCTGAGGGACTGTTGAGCAGAGAAGGGGCACACTTCCTTGGGTTGGACAGACATGTGGGGAATGAGAGGTTGTAGGCTGTTAGTTGAGTGGGAACCTAAGACAAAGTCTTTCCTATTGTCCATGAACCTTAGCCTGGATAGGAATCCCTTTACCATGGGTGGCGTTCAGTCCCATCTCAGGGGTGATTCATTGTTGAGAGTGATGAACAGTGTAATCTATGGCTGGGAGGTTCATGGATGGTCTGTAAGCAGTTGGTGATAGTCTTTTTAAAGATAATTATCAATTGTATGATATATGGATATGATGTTTTGTTATTTACATGACCATGTTATGGTTTTATCATATATGTGACTATGAATGCTTGTGTGCTTATGGTAATTTTCTGTAAATGATGCATATCGATAATTACTATTATTTTAATATAAAATTCATGAGTTACAAAAAGTAATGGTTTGTTTATGTTTAGATGTAAATCTTCTGCGAGCGTGATGTATGTATATGTTTTAGTTGCATGCAGTCTAAAGAGCAAATTTAGGTGGCATTGCTTAGTTGACTACTGGGTATGCTACTGTATGTTTCGCAGTATGGGAACGAAAATGTTCCCTAGAGTAGCATGGTCCAGCTTCATGGCTGGAAATGTTACCGAATGGCGTGAGAGCATGAGTGGTTTCTCTGGAGTGGCGTACCCCAGCCTCAAGTTGGTCGAGGGGTTCATTACAGGACGACTCAACAATTTACATAGGTTCACGAAGGTAAAGGCTTGAACAATGGCAGAATCGACCGACTACATGCATGCTCAGTGCGTGAGTGAATTGAGCAACGAATGGCTCACCTGGTCCCAATGATGAGAGTAAAATCCTCCAAAAAGATGGCCAGAATGGATCGTGAACCCCCAAGGGAACAAGTATAGCAGGGGTGTCAATTCGGTTCTATTGTAGAGGTTCAGTGTGGTTCAAGAATTCAACAAGGCGTGCCAGGGTACTCGGTGTTTGTTGGGTATGTTGGTGCAAAAATGGCCAAGATATTTCCAAAATAGTATGAATTATCACTTATATTGCATGTACCTGAGTTGACACATGGCTCTCCAGGAGCACGTTCCTCTCCACTTAGAACCCATTCCTCCTCCTAACGGAACTTAGGATAACTAGTTTTATTTCCCCAAACTTTAGTAATCTAAGGAAATACATTATAATATTCCCTTGGGTTAATCCCTCAAGCTTAGCCTCTTTTTCTAGTCTCTCAACCCCCCCTTCCCTTACCCGGCCTAGTGGAACTTAGTCCCCCATACTCTTTATTCATGGTAGGTCTACACGTATCGATGTTGTTTATATTAATAATATGAATATTTACATGTACCAAACATGCTCCTGGCCTTTAACATCTAGGCTCTTCATCCTAATAAACACATAATCCTACCAGCTTATAAATACTTTGCTCACCAACCTACAAAACATGTTACATTCATAATTACAACCAGGGCTCGCCTTGGGATATTACAAATGGAATGTCAAGGAAAAGAAAGGCATGGAATGTCAAGGCAAGGCAAGACATGTTAAGGAAAGGCATGGCTTTTCAAAGCAAGGCATGGGTTGTCAAGGTAAGGCATGGCAAGGCTAGGCATGTCATGTCAAGGTAGGGCATGGAATGTCAAGGCAAGGCAAGGCATGGAATGTCAAGGCAAGGAAAGACATGTCAAGGCAAGGCATGGATTGTCAAGGCAAAACATGGAAAGGCTAGGCATGGCATGTCAAGGCAAGCCAAGGCATGGCATGTCAATGCAAGTCAAGGCATGCCAAGGAAATGCAAGACATGTCAAGGAAAGGCATGGCTTGCCAAGGAAATGCATGGATTTTCAAGGCAAGGCATGGCATGTCAAGGCATGGGATGACATGTCAAGGCAAGGCAAGGCATAACATGTCAAGGAAAGGCAAGACATATCAAGGCAAGTCATGGCTTGTCAAGTTAAGGCATGGCAAGGCTAGTCATGGCACATCAAGGCAAGGAAATTCAAGGCAAGGAAGGGCATGGCATGTCAAGGCAAGGAAATGGCATGTCAAGTCAAGGAAAGGCATGTTGAGACAAGGAAAGGCATGTCAAGGCGAGGTATGGCATGACAAGGAAAGGCATGGCATGTCAAGGAAAGACAAGACATGTCAAGGCAAGGGATGTCTTGTGAAGGCAAGGCATGGAAATTCTAGGCATGGCATGTCAAGGAAAGGAAAGACATGTCATGTCAAGGCAAGGCATGGTATGTCAATGAAAGTCATGTCAATGCAAGGAAATATTTGTCAAAGCAAGGCATGTCAAGGCAAGGCAAGGCATGCCATGCAAGGCATGGCAAGACAAGAAAAGGAAAGGAAAGGAAAGGCAAGGAATGTCAAGGCAAGGCATGACATGTCAAGGAAAGACATGGCAAGGAAAGACAAGGCAAGAAAAGGCATGTCATGTCAAGGCAAGGCAATGGAATGTCAAATCAAAGCAAGGCATGTCAAGGAAAGACATGTCAAGGTAGGGCATGACATGTCAAGGAAATGCAAGGCATGGTATGTCAAGGCAAGGCAAGACATGTCAAGGAAATGCATGGCTTTTCAAGAAAAGACATGGCAAGGCTAGGCATGGAATGTCAATGCAAGGCATGGCATGCCAAGGAAAGGCATGCCAGTGCAAGGCATGTCATGTCAAGGAAAGGCAAGACATGTCAGGGAAAGACATGACAAGGCAAGGAATGTCAAGGCAATGCATGGCATATCAAGGCAAGGCATGACAAGGCAAGGCAAGGGAATGCATGGAAAGGAATTACAAGGAAATTCATGGTAAGACATGACAACACATGGAAAAGCATGGAATTTCAAGGAAAGGAAAGACATGTCAAGGCAAGGCATGGATTGTTAAGGAAATACATGGATTTTCAAGGAAAGGCATGCCAAGGAAAGGAAATACATGTCAAGCAAAGGTATGGATTTTCAAGGAAAGGTATGGCTTATCAAGGCAAGGCATGGCAAGGCTAGGCATGGCATGTCAAGGCAAGGAAATGAATGTCAAGGAAAGGCATGTCAAGGAAAGGAAATGCAAGGCATGGCAAGGCATGGAATGTCAAGGCAAGACAATACATGTCAAGGAAAAGCATGGCTTGTCAAGGCAAGACATGACAAGGATAGGCATGGCATGTCAAGGTAAGGCATGGAACGCCAAGGCAAGGAAAGACATGTTAAGGCAAGACATGAATTTTCAAGGCAAGACATGGATTGTCTATGAAAGACATGACAAGTCTAGGCATGGCATGGAAAGTCAAGGAAAGACATATGAATACCAATACCAATACCATTGTTGTGCAATGGTATATGGTATTGATATTGGTATTGGTATACCATTGCATACCATTTCATACCATACCATACCATACCATTGCATATCATTTCATACCAATTGCATACCATTGCATTGGACTGTGAAAGACGATCATATTAACAAGATAATATTAACAACATTCTCTCGGTGCATAGATGTTATGTGACTAATGTCATTTTTTTGTATTACAGGATCCATAGGAGGCCATGGAAAGAGGACGTGGATGATGTATCCCTACTAAATCAACGAGAGGAAAGTGGGTGGCCATAGAATTAGATACAGAATATGCAGATACAATGAAGGTAAGAAGATAAATCAACCTCAACCAAAGGAGTATGGTGTTTATGAATTCACAAATGCTACAACATAGAAGAGATAATGGTATATCAATATGTCAAATATATGAGTAAAGTGGTTTTGTGTTGGATAGAATATCAGTTGAAATGATATAATTGGTGTACTAAACATCATGGACTATGTTGTGTATTATAGGGGCCAGACGAGACCATGGAAACATGTTGTGTCATATCAAATAAGGACACAATGGATGTCGCGGGACAATAGGTAATCAAATTTTGAATTAGGAATCATTTTGTGATACGTCCATCCTTTTTCACATTATTATTAAATTTATAGTGTATTATCCAATATTGAAATAAATTAACGCATGTTTTTTATTATTTCAGATAGATATTGGAGCAAGTGCACAACCTAAGCGTTCAACTAGCAAAAGAAAAAAGACATATGTACGTGGGAGTGGACCTAAAAATATTAAATCACAAAGAACACAGTGGGTGGAAGAGGATATGACAATAGATCTTCTAGACACAACAAATAATTGTACTGAAAAAAAATGTTGGTCAAGACTATTATATTGATGTATATATGTTTATACCTTTTATATTATAATTTTTTAATCCATGTTTGATTATATTTCTTTGAAATTGATACATTTATGATTTATTCAATTTTTTCCATACATTAAATAATGGTTGTGTTTGTTGATAGGTAGAGGATGATGATGAAATAATGATTACTAATACCCAAGATCCAACTGAGCTATTAATATTTGGACGAGATGATCCAAACTATCCTTTAAACCATACCACGATGAAAAGAGCATATTTAAAGAGAATTCTACCACCTGAGAAATTTGAAAAACTAACGAGATTATCATACGCGGACGACATGCCACCTAGCCTTGTTGATGATGATCATGATAGTGTAAATGCAGTGCATGAAGAAGGATTGAATGAAATTCTTATAGGTTTCTTTGGGGATGGAAACAATAATGACAACAATGATCATATGGATGATAGTAACAATGATAGTAGGGGTAATTACTGTCAATGTAATGTTGATGATAAAAACGTGAAAGAATCAATCAAGCAAGAAGCAAAGACACCCGTGTTCAAATTTGGTGCAAGTAGAACCTCAAAATTGTCATGCACATTAATATTATTATAAATCAAGTCACTATTTGGTTGGTCAGACAAAGGATTCACCACCCTACTGAAGTGAATTGAAATCTATTTCTTACAATGCATTGTAAATTAGTGTCTGTAATTCGTTTATGAATAGTCCTAATATATATTGACATATCAAACATGTTCATCTTAAGTCAAACATTCAATTGATATAATCTTTGACAATCTTATAAGGCACTAAAAACCGAAATACTTCCTGAAGAGAAAGTGTTGCCATCAACTTGCAGAGAGGCGCGTCAGTTGTTGGTTGAGTTGGGAATTGAATATAAGAAAATCCATTCATGTATAAATGATTTCATTTTATACATAGATGAATATGAAGACAAGGTAGAATTTCATGTATGCAAAGAGAAGAGATATCATACAGATGTACAAGGTACTACAGTTCCAAAGAAGGTTTTACGTCACATGGCAATTATACCTAGACTTCAATGAATTTTTTCGTTGCAAGTCACTTGCACAATTGATGGACTGCCATGCAAAGAATATGAGTAAATATGGATTCATGTGAATTCCGACCGACTCCAAAGCATTGAAACACATAGAGGAAAAATGGCCAAGAAAATTCAAAGATGAACCCCGTAGTATTAGGTTTGGTCTTGCAATTGATGGAGTGTGTCCATTCTATTTCATGAGCTCAAATTATAGTGTTTGACCATTCAGATTGATAGTATACAATATTCCCCCATGGATGAGTGTTAGAAAGGAGCACCTTATGTTGACTCTCATTGTTCCAGGAAAACATCAAGTTAAAAACATGGATGTTTATCTTGTGTCTTTTATTGATGAGAAGCAACTACTATGGAAAGGCATAAGAATGTATAACATATCATGTCATCCTTCAAATAGGTCCTTCATATTGTATGGTCTGCTATGTTGGACTATTCATGATTTCCCAGGACTTGGTGTTTTCTCCGGTAAGACAAATTTTTTTACGTATTTACACTAATAATTTATTTTCATCCCAACTCTCATAATCAGTGTTATACTATTATTTTGATGTTATTAACCTTACTTATTGAATTGCAATGATTCAAACAAAGGGGATATTTGCATGTCCAAGATGTGCGGAACAATTTCAAGGGCGATATTCTAAAGATCTACATAAATTTATGTATGCAAACAATAGGGTTTTTCTACCACTAGATCATAGGTTTAGAAACCGCCATAAGAATCAATTTGATGGAAAAGTTGAAAATATAGGCCCTCCCATGATTATGGGTCCAGTTGATTGGCTTAAAAAGTATGAAGATGCTGAATTGAAAGATTGGAAGGATTTTTTTTTTGGAGGGATGAAAAGGAAATCCATATTTTATGATCTCCCTTACTGGAAGGATCTATTAATATCTCACCTATTAGATCATATGCACATCTTCAAAAATGTCCCAGATTCAATATTTCGACATATATCAGGAAAAGAGAAGGACACCTTGTCTCCGAGGAGAGATATTGCTCTTTCACGTACCAACTTAGATAGAAAACATTTGTGGCCAAACATGGAAAATGAATCATATGAAAAAGCTCCATGGATTTTGAAAAAGAAAGAGCTATACCAAATAAAAAGTGACATATGTTCAATAAGGACACCTACTGGCTATGGGTCATCATTGGTTAAATATTTTATAGCTGGACATATCACAAGATTTAAAACACGTTATTTTCATAATTTTATGAAGGTATTATATATCATCATTTATATATTATGGTATTCTATTGTGTGAAAAAAATAACTAATGACCTTTCATAAATGTGTTTGACAACATATCATGTCATTGGCAATTAGGGGGGATTCATGTCTTATCGTTGACTTGAGGAATGCCATAAGTGAATTGTTAACGTTTGCAAGGTATGTGGTATGGAATGTTCATGTGTGAGAGACATGGAGATATTGTATTTCATTTTAATTTTTTCCTAAAGGTTCATACTAATTTACTATTTTTATATTAGGTGGGTGACATCCAAGGAGATCCACGAATGTGAAGTGCCAAAATGGAAGAAGAAAATTGCAGAAATTGTATGTGTATTTGAGAAGGATCTCCCTACAAGTTTCATGGGCCTACAAGTCCATTTAATTATACACCTAGTTGATGACATTGAATTGGCAGGTTTCATATCAACGACATGGATGTTTTTCTTTGAGAGATATATGAAAACTCGAAAAATATATTTCCGACCAAAAACACATCCAAAGGGTTGCATGGCTGAAGGGTATGTACTAAATGAAGCATTTTTCTTCCTATGTGAATTCCTTGGTAAGTATTTCAAAGATGGGACATGCTTCTAGGATGAATAACGAGCATCAGATATTATTGATGGAGAAAAACCACAATATAATGGTGTTCAAGTATAAATTAGTAAGTAAACTCATTTTAATTGTGGTTGTTTTTATTGCAATCATTAATTTACTCTGTAATTTATTTGTCAAATTAACAAAATGGCCTTTGAAGTTTGAAATAAACTTGCTGACATGTAATAGGTGTAGACGAAAGTGTCATACTCGACAAGTTCATTATGTACCACATGGACTTTATGAACACATGGATTGATTTGTATGATAAAAAAAGAGAAGAAGTGTTAGAAAAAAAGAGAGAATTTAAGAGATCAAACCCAAGGAATACCCCATTTCCTATTGATCTACAAGGGGAATGGGGAAAATATTGCACACTAGAATGGGTTACTGAACAAATTCAAAATAAAATAGAAGATGCAGGTATAGATTCAAATTTAATAGAAGATGAAATCAACATGTCTAGAAAATGTGAAAGAAAGGTACAGTTGGAATTTTACAAAATGTTGTTTCCTTACAATTTTGATACTATTAACTATTTTAATATTCATCATTTTATTTGTTTTAACCGAAATTAATGGTCTTTCACAGGAGAGGAAATATCTAGCAGTGTGGGCATATGGTCGACATTATCGTGTAGAACGTGTAGATGTAAAGAGACAATCCTTCAATTGTGGCATCATGGTTGACTTCAAGCAATCCAGTCAATCAAGCTCAAAAGATAAGAATATTATTGAAGGAAATCTACAATATATTGGGAAAACAAAAGAAATTATTGAGTTGGATTATCGCTCTTTTAAATGTTGTATTTTTAAGTGTAGATGACATGAATCATTTGAGACGAAACGAAGACATGATACCCATAGTGGATTGTTTTCTATAGATTCTTCAAGGTTCCTCCGAAGGATAAGGAGCCTTATGTTCTACCAATTCATTGTGGGCAAGTATTTCTTTAACTCAAACAAGAAGCGGTAGTGATCAATAATGTATTAATACATTGTTTATTGTGAATATATAAATGTGTTTATTAATCAATAAAATTGTTATAACATATGTCTAATATATGTCTGTACTCATTCATGTGCAGGTATTTTTCTATGAAGATATTTTGGACCCGAAATGGTTGTCTGTAATACATTATGATCCAAGATTAAGGCATGTATTTGACGATGCATTAGTGGATACTGATCAAAACAATAATGGTGAAAAAAATGAGAGAGATGGATTAGAGAACATCGAAGAAATTAACATCCACGATGATGTTGAAGATGGTGATGTTCAAGCACAAGAAGACAACAATCCAAAGTTAGATGATGTTATGGAAGACAACAATATGTATGGTATACAAAATGATGATCCAAATACATATGGTAACAATATGGATGATCTACAGTCAAATTTCAATGATGATGAAGATGATGCAGGTCAATATGAGGATGATGATAATATTAACTACTTGAAAGATCATATGAACATTGAAAATGATACACTAGATGACATTGTTGCAGACAATGATGTTAATGACCAAGACTTGTAGATTTCAGAATTATTTGTAATCCATGCTTAAAAAATGATAATTCTTATGGCCTAGTCCTTGAAATGGTTCAGTGGTATTTGTGTCAATAAAAATCACCTATTGCAATATCGTTAAAGTGTTCAAGATATGGTATGAATTGTTGGCAGAAAAACATAGGATTACTTGTATGCTTCTTCCATTCATTTTGTATCAACATATGTTCATGAAGACACAAAAGTTAATAAAATTATAATTAAATATGCAAGTATCTCACAATGATTTGAATAAACAACTTTGTTAATTTCATTATTTTTATATTGTTTGCATTTTAAGGTTGGGCATACAAAATTTATTATGTTTTATTAAGAATTAAACATAAAATAATTAAACAAAATAAAAGATTTTAATCACCTAGAATTAGGTGAAAATTTAATAAATTAAAGTTCAATTTTACTTTCCTATTTCATATCAAAATTATATCAATATTCAATCTCAATGATTTCATTGAGTCTTAATTAAACCCTCCCATACAGTCAATGCATTCGCATAGACTAACCATGTAAAATTTCATCGCATACATACACATTTTGAAGAAATTCCAACGTTGGCCCCATTCACTGCTCATTGTGTTGGGTCGGTAGATGACATTTCAGATGAGTGTGTTGGAAGACATTCCATGACATTTCAAGAGAATTCCGAAAAAGATTATGTAGATGGGAATGATGAATGATGAAAATGATCAGACCGCATAATGAAGGTTCATGCAAACGTGGAAAATGTTGAAGATTATGCGGAAACGCCATGCATCCTTGACTCTCGAAACCCTCACATACCATATTCAAGGCATGTGTCTCGTCTAACCATGTCAAATTTTGACCTAACCCCTAACCCCTAAGCCATTGACCCTTAAAGCCTTGAGCCCTAATCCCTAAACCCTTAAGCCCTTAAGCCCTCAACCTTAGTTAATCACTAATCCCTTAACACAAAATCCCTAAATCCCCTAACCCCCAAGCCATTGACCCTTAAACACTTAAACACTAATCCTCAATCCCTTAATCCGTAAACACCTATGCCCTAAGCACTTAAACATTAATCCCCTATCCCATAATCCCTAAGCCATTAACCATTAAACTACCTAACCCATAAGCGTCAAATCCCTTATCTCTTGACCCTTAATCC
>JZKD02S1944351.1:514266-535330 GCA_000966675.3 Picea glauca | reverse complement strand
TATTTCCACCACTGAAGCTTGGTGGTCAGCTTGGTTATTATCCAAGGCTGCATAAATCTGTGGCACACTTCTTGCCACATCGTTGACTATGGTGGCTTCCTGCATGTTATAAATTTTTCGACTGTTCTGTTGTCGGTGTGGATAGTCTCTTCGGAGATGCTCTCCTCCGCAATCCCAGCATTTCAGAGGTTCTTTCTTTGGGTTGTTAGTCTTCAATGATATAGTTCTAGAAGTTTTATTTCCATCCCCCGAGGGAAAGTTCTGCTGGAGTACACTCCGGGTTGGGAAATTCATTCTGGGGTTCTTTTTGTAGTTTTTAAATCCCTAGGATTTGCTCCCCTTTTTCTGAAATTGTGAACCACTCTTCAGTCTCCAGTCTCCACGAGACTCTGCCCGATGTCCATATTGTTCATGACAATATGTTGCCTTTCGTATAGTGTCTTCTAAGGTCTTTGGCTCATTGAATTCAATTCGGTTCTGGTATTCTTTGGGTATCTCACTGATGAAGCATTGTGCCTTCTCCTTCTCTGCTTTGATGTAGGGTACATATCTCAGTAAGTCAAGGAATTTGTTGACATAATCCTCCATAGTAAGTTGTCCCAGGTTGAGTTCATAAAAATCTTTAGCCTTCTTGTCGAAATACCTTTCCGACAAATACTTCTTCCGGAAGTACTTCTCAAACTGTTTCCAAGACAGGTCCTCCTCGCGGACCCCTTTCATATTCTTAAGGTCTTCCCACCAGATGGAAGCCTTTCCGTTCATATTGAAAGTGGCCACTTGGGCCTTCAAGCTCTCTGAAAAGTCATGGACTCTGAATTATTTCTTCAGTCCAAGTAGTCAGGCCTCGACTTCCTCTCCCTTCTTTATCTCACTGTCGAAGGAGGTAGGTTTGGCCTTCATGAATTATTCAAATCTATGACTCTTGGATGTCTTTTACTTCTTCTATTTTCTGAATCACTAGCTTCCTTCTCAGTGGAATCGCCTGGCACTTGTCCTTTACCTTTGGGGTGGACCTTCCTTGATGTGCTTCTCTCAGTATGGCCACTTATACGACCATGATTCTGCATCTCAGGTTCATGCTGCATTTGTTGTTGTAGGTAGGATAAGATCTGCAGTAAAACTACATTAATTTCGATTTGCTTTTCTTGTTCTTTCATTATCCTTTCATTGTCGGCCTTGCAGCTTTGCAACTCAACCATGAGACTCCTCGCAGTCTCATCTAGGTCTGGAGGGGTTCCTATTTCTCTTATTTCATCATACTCTTCGTCTCTGTTGTGGGAGCCTTCTCCCACCTCTTGGTGAGTCACCATACTCTGCGTCTATAGATTCCCATGGTTGATCATCCACTTGAGTGAAAAGAGAAACACTGGCTATTATTCAAGAGTTAAATTCATTTTTATAAAATGCGCATAAATTCATAACTTCTTTCACTTGCATACACAGTCGGGTTCTCATTTTCCAAGTTTTAATCCTGGACAAGAGAGTTAAGTCAGGGGATTACTCCTCATAGGAGTGCTTCAACAAGGTTTATGCGCGACTCGTGCTTGAGCCCAATCATGCCGAGTGTTGTAACCATGCTCTGATACCACTTTGTAACATACCCGCTATCTAAATTTAATTTTTTCGGTCCTCTGTCGGACTCGAACCCCTAAATAACCGTGGAGACCCAGCGTAAGCTGGCTCTTTCTCTCTCCTACATGGCCTTCTGCACCTTGAATGCAGTCTTCCCTGATCTTAATTTTAGGTTATCGGGGTTTCGTCTTTCCTGTTGTCAAGAGTTCTTGTATTCATGATCTTAATTTCAGGTTATCGGGGTTTCGTCTTTCCCATTATCAAGAGTTCTTGTATTCTGCAATTCTTGGTCACCGATGAAATCCTTTTTGGCCTTAGCCCCTCCTTGGCTAGGCTCCTAGTCTACATGACCGTGCACTCAAGACCACAACCTTATAGCTTTCCTCTTTGTCGGGGTTTCGGGTTTTCTAATATCAAAGTGCATATGCACCTTGGATCCGCGATCCTCTGATTCCCGATGCGCTCCAATGTTTTCTAGTCCCCTAGGCTAGTCTTTTGGGGTCCATACGACCTCCCTCTATATGACCGCAACCTTACCTCGCGTCGGAGTTTCGGGGTTTTCAAGGCAAAAGTGCATATGTCCATGGGATTCCCGATCCCTTGAATCCTGACTCTCCTGTTTTCTAACAGCTAGCCCCTCATGGTGGCACTATCCTCCTTCTATGAGGGGCTGATAGCTGGTCTCTACTCATCAGGGTTTCGAACTTCGCGATTCCGAAATGCTGAGATTTCGTGTCCACGGAATCCCTGATAAGCCGATCCCCGACTTTCTTCGGATCTCCGACACACGTCCTAAATGGATGGACAATCCAGTTTAAGCCCTGGTCCATGCGACCACCTCTCGTATGACCGCAGCCATATACTTCTCTCGGGATTCCTCCTATCGGGGTTTTGACACTCGTGATGTACCAATAACTCGGTTCACCGATCCCCGATTCTCGACATGTTCCTCTGCCACCCTAGCCTCCCGGGCTAGGTCTTTAGTCCAAGTGACCAATGTCTCCGTGACCACAACCTTCCCTCTCGTCGGGATTTCAGACTTCGGTGTTTCACGATGTATGGACTTCTCGTCCCCGTGATTCCCGATCCTCCGAATCCCGACTAACTGACAGCTGGCTCCCACTTATCGGAGTTTCGCAATTCGTGATCCCAAAATGCCTAACCACTTTGTCACCAGGATCCCCGATATCCTGATGACCCAAACACTGATCAACAACTTCCCGTCGGGCCTTTTCCTGATGGCGCCGATTGCTTCCACGCGTCCTCCTAAAGATGGACGGTTCTGATCTCTTTGGGATTTCGAGACTTGTAATGTCTCGATTACTTTGACCTCAGGAAATCTGATTTCCCGAATACCGATATCTCGATGAAGATCGGGACGTCTTCCTGGTGGAAGAAGGGTTAAACCCCATGCACCTTCTATCCGATCTGATGGTTGACAGGTAAATGGGCCAAGATCTAACGGTCTAGATCCATTCCTCGCGTGCACACTCAAGATACTAGACTTCGAGTATCTTAACCCAATCCAACGGCTGACGGGATTTTCGAATGAGATCCAACGACTCAGATTGTCCCTCCTTATGTATTCCTCCACTACTTCATGGATGTGGAAAGATCGATGGTTCAGATGTTCTCTTGGGCCTTGGGATCTACGATCCCGATTTCCTCGCTGTTCACGAAGATAGAGGGAAAATGGGACAAGGTATGTAATGCCCTGGTTACTTTCGTCAATATAACGATCATGAATGGCTATAGGTCATCCGACGAGACCTCGTTAGTTGATTTGTTACTTGTCCCTACAATACTATTTCAGAACCTTAAGAGGGTCATTCCTCCTCACACAGGGTTATTAGGAATTGCCCATTTAAGTCCCTTCTTCCCGGTTCTTGGAAAAACTTTCCAAGGAGGGAATCTCTGTGAAGATTCCTATTCTGGGGCCTTCCTGGAAACAGACAAAGGTAAACAACTTTCTGAGGATGGGCTGGAAGCCTAACTTAGTTCAACCTAGGCATACTTAGATTCATTTATCAATGTAAGTCATGCATGGTTTCCTATGTCATAAACATATAACTATATATTCTTATCAAAACACTGCACAAGCATTCTTATACTGTAATCATTCATAATTTCACAGTTCTACGAGCACATATATCAGTATATGAATTTCAAGACACAATATGTAAAACACTTATCAGAAATAACACCGAAAGTGTGTGCAACTGCTGAGAGGGGTGCTCGTTTCCACCCAACCGTAGGCGTAGCGACTCCCAGCAGATTTACCACTCGCCACCCCCGAGTTGAGACCACGATGCTCTGAGACTGCGTCTCTCTTTCTGCCAGTGACCAAGAGCGAAGGTTTCAATCCTTCCTCTCTACTATCACCCACTCTGCATAATGCTAGAGTTCCGCTCGTGTCTGCCCCCCCTTCCAATTGCTTATTCCATACGCCTTATCCTTTCACGAGGTTGCGTGTGGCGTGATTACCCTCGCGTTGATCAGGCCTAACGGCTCTATGGATAGGTGGTTCACCTTCCCATCCCTCATTAAGCCATCAACCTACCAGCCTACGAGGTATTAAATTCAGGGCCAACGAGCCGCTTTTGGTTCTCTAGGCCAGTGGAGTCCAAATACGGTATTTAATTCTCGGTGGAAGTTAATGCCACCTTTTTAGGTGCCTTCCACCACCATCGTGGTCTCTTTTCTGCACATCCCCTCTCAGTAGTCTTGCAATAAGTTCAAAATGTCATTCACATTTATTGACCTTTTCCTCAAGGTCCCTATACATCACATATCCATTTTTATGAGTTTTCCATAGTTCTTGGCCAGTCCAGTTATATTTACAAGCTGGGGGAAATAGGGTGTTACAAGAATAAATCATAGAAAATATAGAGTTTGTTCACCTCCAAATTGATTGATTCAAGTTGGTTGAGAGTCTATAATTTATCCTCTTACATCTACATATACCTTTGTTTGTGCGTTTAGAGAAATAAAACCCTTTGTTGTGAAAAAATACCAATAATTGTTTAATATAATGAAGTGGTCAATATCATAGGAAATATTACAATATACTGGGTTGTATAAAAGTAATTCATCTATCTATACCTTTGTTTATGAAATTTGAAACTCAAAATGGTTTTCAATTGTTGGACAATTGGTTTGGACAGATGGTTGTTGTTGATGTCAACCCTTGGAGAAGTTTGGAATCCATAGAGGTATGGTTGATATTGATGGTGAGTTGGTTGTCATTGATGTCAACTGATGTGATGGGTGTATTTGGATCAGTCTTCAAAGTGGTCCCCTTATGGCGTAGCTCTAAGTATGTCCCTCATGGGAATATGCTTTGAATAAGTCTACAAGAAAACCCTAAGTATGGTTAAGGATCCCGTAGTTTATTATGGAATTAGGTCATGAAGGATGGATTAAATGAAGGTAACTCACTCATGGATGGATAACCCTCATCATTCTATTTCTGGTGATAGGTGGTATGCCACATAGATCCTCACGGTTGAGGAGATATGCACTCTTGAAGATGGAAGACCTGAAGTATGGTTAAGAATCCAATAAATGGTTGCAACAAGAATTTATTAGTTGAACCCAAAATGAGGAAAAGGGGTAAAATAATTGTAAACAATAAGTCACAAGTCGACCCTAAAGTTAAGTAAACAAGTCACTTGGAAAAATATAAATACACATCAAGAGCCTCTCATTTGTACACACACATTCTATTGAATATATTATATGTGAGTAAGTTATTCTTATATAAGGTAACCAAGGATATCTAATTCAAATTTCAGAGGGACGATGAAGTAAATAAGGGATAAATTCCAAGGGAGGATGAAGTCTTGTGATGATGTGTTCTATGGTATGTTATTTAAAGGTCATCTTACCATTTTCGCTATAACTATTTTTCTAGAATGATTCAGATAACGAATATTGGAGGGAGTTGAGAAGACATGTTGAGGTACCTGTGGAAAAACTTTCATCTTCTGGGATGTTTTATTTTCTGAGATACACTCTATGGAAAATAAGGTTTTGGGCTAGTCCTAAAACTAGTCTCAAACAAGTGTTTCGGGTAAAATAGTCATAATTGTTTCATAGAGGATCCAAATTTATTGAGACCAAATGCATTGGATATATTATAGTCCTTGATATGTTTTTTATTATTTTAAGATATAGATATCAAATATTTCTCATGTGGAATTATCTACACATTTTCTCTATAGAATAAGACATAATTCAACAAGGTCTTCCATTCTTGCTATAACTCCTTTTCTGAGACGTTCCAAGTAGTGAAACTTAAAGGAATTGCAGAGATTCTATTGAAACTAGAATGGAATCCTATGGATATCCTGCAGTTACAACAAGTTGACAATAAATTTACACGTGTAGTAGATTTCTGGTTAGACAACATTATTGCAGGATTTAACACAAAATTTGCAGTAGATACTGCGAAGTATTACAACACAACAAAGCAAGAGTTTATGAAGAGATATCGAGGTAGGTATATCATATCATTGTATACTTCCACTAAGATGTTACTATATAGAAAAGGTGTAATGACAATGGCCTCAGAAAACTAAATGTCCATGCATGCATGGGGGAAGGGGGGAAGCACTGACAAGAGATGAAGAAATGGAGGAATAAATTGATAAAGGAAATAAGGAGGAGTCCTTGGATCCAATCATGATGGAGGAAGAAAAAATAAAGTATATCATGGAAAAAACTGGAAGAACTCACAGTGGAGTACCCTACCAATATAATATGAACAACAATAAGAGAGCCATAGTCGCGAGGGAAGGCTTGGAAAGTGATGAAGAAGAGGTAGAGGATCTTCGGGTTGTGGAGAAGATTGAGGAAATCTTGCGTGTGACATATGAAAGGAAGAAAAGTGGTCCAAGAGCAAAAACTAGAGGCATAACTCCTATCCATATCAGTGTTAGCGTGGAACCCATAAAGCCATGTGCGACTAATACACCAAAAATAACACCACCATTTAGGAAACCAAATTTGAGTGGAAGAAATGCAGCATGAAGTACATCTACATAGGGAGAAAAAACTGGGGGAGCCAGTTCATGAAGCATTATTCAATGATCTACATTGTGCGGAGGTAGTAGTTCAACATTCAGGATGACATGACATGATCCCATTTAAGGGAGAGGAGTCATAGGACCTTGAGAAGCACTTGTTCATATGTAAAAATATCTAGGAAGCAAAGAAGATCACAAATGAGGATACCAAACTTGAACAGTTAGCCATCAATCTAAGAGACCTCACACTAGATTGACACATGAGCTTAGCTACAAACAGTTCACCAGGAACAACCAGAAAAATTGTGGATATCAAGAAGCTGCTGATAAATGAATTCCATAAGCCTAGCTCTGAGGATCAGTACATGAATGAGATGATAGAGATCATGAAGAAACCAGGAGAATATTTCTGGGAGATAGACCAGATATTCAAACAATTGAAGGGAACACTGAAGTATTCCATGAAATATATGAAACATAGGAATATGTTTGTGAATTCACTACTACCACACTTGAAATACCCTTTGAGATAGCATAAGTTTCATACCTAGGTAGAGGCTCTGCAGGAAGCCTTGCAACTAAAAGAGAACCAATATCAAAATACATATCCAACAATAGAGGAGCTCAAGGAAGACCTGAAGAATCTAACATTTTAATTAAACCAAAACATGAGTAAGGACACAACATAAGTTTTTTGGTGTACCACATGTAGGACAGAAGGACACCACAAGAACGAATGCCCAACATTTTTGTAGCACATGGCAACATGACTACCAAACCCTTTGTCAATAGGAGGAATATGGTGTGATATCTATAAGATACAGTGGCATGATCCATATCACTATCCAATGATGCATAAATACCAGACAATGCCTAATAATTCATATTGCAAATTTTGCAAGTCAGTAGTCCATGATGACAAAGATTGCAGGAAAATGGAGCTTATGAGGGAAAGAACATCAAACACCTATAGGGTGCCGGAAGATATGATGACAGGGAAATATGCACCATAGTTTAACTAAGTACCTGCCCCATATAACACTGCACCACAACAATATAACACTACACAACTACAGTACAATATCGTGCAACCACAATATAATCCCGTGTAGTATAACCAGGTGCCCCAGTACAACACACCGCGAGGAGATCGAGTTGGATACATAGGTGGAGGATGAGGTAGAGGATGATTTGGAAGAGGAAGAGGGCCGATGGTATGCCATAAATGTCAACAACTAGGACACTATACAAGAGAATGTCCACTCCCACCTGCGACATGTATGTACTGTCGCACATCTAACCATGACACAGAATATTTTTTGGCACTATTGGGGAAGATCTAGGAAAAGAGAAATCAGAAAAATTAGAATGTTCAATGGATTTATGCAAAAGTGAGAGATGATGGAATAAATATCAATATAGTTATGCACAGAGGAGAGAATACAAGAGATGACATAGTAAGACAAGATCCAACACAAAACCAATGGGTGAACAAGAGTGTTGAACCATAGAAGTAGTTTGATGCACATAACGAAAAGGGGATATTCAAGAAAGACATACAAGAATTATTGAAGCCATACATTGCATCTACATCAACTGCGCAACATACTTAGGATGTACCAACGTATGAGATTCCTTCATCGCTGGATCACACTAATGAAGCACAACCCATATGACAAGTAAGTACCATAAAGGATTTTCTGCAATACTGTGTTAAACTACTAAATGATCCATCATTTGTTAAAGTGTTACAAAATATGTTGGAAATATGTAGCATAGATGTAGAGGGAAAGCTAAAAAAAAAAATAGTTAATCATCTAAATACAAGGAGGAGAACAAGTAGAGAGTTCAGACTGAACACCAACATTGGAGATTTCAACATGGGGGATATCATATTAGATATAGGCTCTGAAGTGAATGTACTACCCAAGAAGAGATGGAAATGTATGGGAGAGCCCACATTAGGATATTCAATTTTTCAGTTGAAACTATAAAATCAACACAGGTTTCTGTGAATTGGGAGGCTAAATGGTGTGACAATATATCTGGATGGAGTGCACACTAAAGTCAATTTTGAAGTGATAAAAATAGTGGATGGAACAACACCTTATCCGACATTGCTTGGCTTGGATTGGGAATTTTATAATAAGGCCATAATCATTCTTAAGATGAGGAAGATGACATTCGATTCAGGAGAGTACAAAGCCATTGCGCCATTAGATCCATCAAAAGGAGAAAGGTCTATAGAACCCACTTGTTTAGACCTAGAGGAAATAACTAGTTATACAAGACCACCACACGAGAAGAAGATTATGTGAATCCAAATGCAGATGGGGTACTCAGTTGGAGAATTATCACATCATGCACATCCGATGTAGATACAGGGTTGGAGAATTGGCATCAAAGATTACATGAAGTCTCCACAAGAAGGTGCACAAGAACATACCACGCAGTAAGATGGGTAGGTACAAATATAAGATAACCTCCCAACTTTGATGGGGTTAATGACTTAGAAGAATTCCTAACAAGATACAAAGATGAAGTGTTAGAAAATCAAAGGATCTTATCTTTGGATATAACACTCAAGGAAACACCTGCAAGATGGTGGGGTGCACACAAAGAGACAGTCAAGGACTGGTACCAATGTAAGTGATTACTACACATCAGATTTGGCATAGAAAGGGGAAGCAATCAATTGCAAAGATATGAAGGACAAGGGACACCAAACGAACACTTGGAGAAGTGCAGAACAATATGGAGAATGACACCACCAAAATAATGGTCTCATCACTTTATTCACACATTAGAAGGGATTCCAACAAACTGGTATGTAGACCAAGAATTGCACATAGGCACTACAGAATGGACAGTGTTACAACATAATGTTATAGTCACTTTCTCATTTGAAAATGATAACCCCCATATGGATTCAACACTCAAACAAATTAGAGGGGAAATATTCATTCAAGAACCATAGGTTGAACTTATAAAAGAGTATCAACAACGTAATAAACAGACAGTGAAAGACCTATTGTCATGCTACCATGTGCAGGAAGAAGCAACAGATGAAGATGACCCACATAACATTCAAATTACATAAATTGAAGGAGAAAGGGAGGTGAAGGTCCATCTCTCAAATCAGAGGTATTTGTTGCTCCAATCAATGTGAAGAAAGTAAATATTGGGACAAATTATAATCCCAAAATGGCCAGTATTGGAGACTACTGGGTTGAACAAACAGTATAAAGAATAATAGAGTTGTTGCATGAGTACAATGAACTGTTCCCTACAAATTTTACAAAGATGAAAGGAATAGCATGAGATATAGGAGAGATGAATATACCTCTCAAACCTAAGGCTAGACCAGTCAGACAATGACCATATCGACTGAACCCAATATATAAGAAAAAAGTAAAAGTAAAAAATTGACATAATGTTGGAGGCTGGAATCATAGAACCAATGGAGGAATCTAAATGGTTACATAAGCCCTATGATAGTTCAGGAAAATAAGCAGGGAGAGATAAGGATATATGTATATCTCAAGAAATTGAATGATGCTTGCTTGAATAACGCTTTTCCCACCCCTTTGACAGATGAGTTATTAGAGAATGTAGGAGGCCATGAAGCATACTCATTCATATATGAATTCTTAGGCTACCATCAAATCAAGATAGCCCCAGAGGAAAGGCACAAGACCAATTTTTACACATAATGGGGATCCTACCAGTACATGGTCATGCCTTTTGGATTGAAGAATGCACCAACAATATTATCAAGAGTAGTCATAGCTGCATTCAAAGAATTCATCCATTAGTTTTTAAAAGTATATCTGGATGACTGGACAATCTACATTTTGTTGAAAGACCATGTAGAGGTGTTAAGGATAATGCTAGAAATATGAAGGAAGTGTCAGATATCATTAAATATCAATAAGTGCATCTTTGGGACACATTTTGGGATACTATTGGGCCATATAGTGTGAAAACAAGGCTTGCTAGTAGATCCTACCAAGATTGTAGTGATTTTCAATTTACCACCACCAAAATTAGTATGTCAGTTGAGAGAAACATTGGGACACACATGATACTATAGGAAATTCATAAAAGGGTTTGTGCAGATAATTGCGTTGATGGAGAAACAATTGAGGAAAGATATTAAATTTCAGTGGAATGAGGACTGTCAGCAAGGATTGGACACTATAAAAGAGAATATGGTAACAACACCAATACTAGTTGTTGGCCCTTGACCAAGTTTTGGGAACACTTGGTCACATTTGACCATTTTTGGGACTTCGATAGCCTATCGAATATGGGGCACCAGACGAAGAGGAGATTGTAGAATATCGACACACTTTTGGGACCCTTTTGGGTTTTGGGAATATGTAATGGGAAACGGATGTCAGCCCCTGGGTTTACCTACGCTTAGGCCCATTTTGTATGTATAAATAAAAGGATAGGCAATGTAAGAAGTGAAATTCGAATAGTATGTCTATGTGATGTATGATAAGTGAAAGTAAGGTCTGTAAGAGCTTAGTGCCTATATGAGACTTGCAAAAGTGGAGTGCAAGTTACTGTAAGAAGTTGTAGAAGGATTTTGTGCTATAACACAAGGAAGAAGGATCTAGCAAGCCGCACAAATATTTTGTCTTGTGCGTAGTAGGGCTTTGTGGATCTATGCTTGTAACCGCTTGGCCGACGATAATAAAGAAGAAGAGTTGGTGGACATATCCCCAGGGTGGGGGTGAACCATGTAAATCCTGTGTTGTGCCTTGTTCTGATGCACTGATGTGATTATTTGCTAAAGTGCTTTGAGATGAGTAGATAGATCTGCTATATATGTTTATGCTTAGTGCTTATGATGTGTAGAATGTTAGGTCTGATTCACATGTATATTATAAATGCTTGACCTATTAGATCTGAATACTCTGTGGATGATAAGTAATCAACTATCTAGTTCATTGTGAATTGTGTGAAGCTCTGTTGTATCTGCGAAGTGGTATTGATTGCATATTAAAGATCCAGTAGTGTTGAATGCTATATTAAGTAAGGAATCAAATATCCGTGTCCCAACTACGGTTGCAGACTCTTGAGTCCTGCAACCACCCCTACCTCTACCTCGGGTGAGACTTCATCTGCTTCGCAGGTGTTTTTGAAAGGGCTGGTAGGTAGGGTTTTGTTGGTGCGTTGTTGTAGCATTGAACCCTGGGTCTACCCCTGTGCCAACAAATGGTTCTGTTGACGAGACCTGAAGATGTGATTGTTGGGAACTGAGAAGAAGAATCTTGGTGAAAAAGGGTTAACCTGAAAGTATTGTGCGATGATCTGTGCCCTAGTGTGCAGTATTCTAACCGATCTGAAAGAAAGAGGCCTGATCTGAAAGAAAAGATGTTGGATTTGAAGAAAAGGAATGAGATTTGAACGCTTTACGCTTCGAGAAAGGTAAAAGTGGGAATTCTTGAATAAAAGAGGTAAGATCTGTAAGCTCTGTGCTCTAATAAAGGTAAGACTAGTTAAAATTTTTAGATCTGGAGGCTTTGTGCTCTGTAGAAGTAAGATAAGTGAAATTTTTTGTTTCTAAGGTATGGATCTAGGTATGTTTAATATAGTTTATCCTAGTTTGAAAACTGGAGAATTGATAGATGAAAGAAGGTTTGATATGAGTAGATATGATAAGAATAGTGATAGATATGTTATACCTATGCATAGAAAGAATGTTTGGACTAACAAATGGATGCAGGATCCTAGAAAGAATTTTTTGCAGATTAGCTACCATGATCCTAGTACGTAGTATAGAAGAAGTTGGGGATAGTTTAAATGAAAGAGAGGAGTGACCCTCTGTTACAACTATATAATACCTAGACATATTGCTAAGGACTACCCTGGAAGAGGATCTAGTTGTCTTTGTTGCAAAGCTATGGACCATGAGGTATTGGATTGCCCTAGAATGATCGCTAGGTTGGAAGAAATGAATTTGAATCAGGAAAACCCTAAGGTAGATCCAGAAGAGGTAGAACCCCAGCAAGAATAGGAGAAGGTATTGATACAAATGAAAGAGACCCTGAATGACCATCGACATGTTAGACTATCAAAGATTTTCAAAGAAAAATAATGCATTGAAGAAAGAATAAGAGACTTCAACATTGACTTTGTCTTTGATTAAGAGACACAAGTGAACATTATGCCAAAAAAACTTGGAAAGATATAGGAAAGCCTTCTATGATCCCTTCATTAGGAGGAATATGATTATTCAGAGGAAAGTTGATAACGTTATGTGGAAGACTCGCTCAGATACCTATGACAGTCAATGGAACTTTGACAAAGGAAGATTTTGAGATTATTAAATTCATTGAAGACAACGAACCGTTTACCATGTTACTAGGAAAATATTGGATTGATAGAGATCAATCTAGAAAGAAGGAAGAAGAAGAAGTCTTAGAATAGAAGAGACAAGAGTTAAAAGATTTCATGACTTGAAAGATTGCACAGTTGATTGAAGAATAGGAGAACAGATTGAAGCTACCTGACACTAGAAGTCTATATTTCGAAGCTACAGGAACATCAGAAGACATATCGAAGGTTGAAATTTCTACCCCAGAAGAAGTGATACACCTGAATCCTAGGAGAGGATCTTAGTAGCGTGAAGTGACTATACCCAAGGAAAATAAGAATCAAAATGGGAAAAGAACCACTGAGATGAAGCTCATAGGGAAAAAGGCTAGGAAGCTAAGTAAGAAGAAATTCAATATTGAGAAGTTACAACAGGTTCCAGAGGGTACCTTGTAGAAATAAACTTTGTAGAATTGGAGCTTCGTCGGGATATCAGAACAATGACATATGCCACTTCGCTATGGTGAAGCAATGTAGCCATTGGAAGCCGATATATCCATTCGACTTCTGCTCCAAACGACTAGAAAATCATTTATGGTTCACCACCAGACCGTTGGACCGTGCTATAATGGACAAAAGAAGAGTTAATGAGGCTCATAACCATTGCAAGTAAATCGTTACCAAGATTACCTATTTATCTCGTCGCACCATGAACAAAGAACTTCCAACTGAGAATTTGAAGCCTGCAGACTAGAAATTGTATACAATTCTCATCACGCTCTTGATGTTCACTTTAGTGTAGTGTCTAAGATCGTCGTGAAACCGATTAATTTATCCTAAGCACGTATGTTCAATGAGCTTACCTCTACCAAAGAATCCATAAAAAAAGTTCTCCTTGAGCTAAGAACCGAGAGAGTCATGTTGGAGCGAGGGTTATCCACAGGATTACATGCATCATCCACGAGAGGACTAGTAGCCTCTCCATCCACTGCTCGCGCTGGTCCATCTTGGCCAACCAATGAGAAACGTACTAAGCACAGAGATGACCTCACCAATGCCAAGCTGATTCCAAGCTTTCTACCTACCTATCTACCCTGTTTGAGCAGCGCCATCACCCGTGACAGTGTACCCCGAGAGTTCGAATATGTTGTGATCACTATGTACCTTCTGAAAAGAGTGCGCACAGTTCGCGTCGTCCAGGACAAGCTCACAACACTGAAATTTAGCGACTTAAACCTTGGATACCAGAAATATTATAGCATGATTGCCTCGCATAAGTACTTGACCAAGACCAAAGGCAATAATTCTAAGATTATCCCACATCCATGGACCCAGAACCTTGCGCAGTCCACACTGCTTAATGTGATGAATATCCCGCACTTCGTACGACACTAGGAAGTAAATGCATGCATGAAATTGTTGTTATCCTGCTACCACAAAGGTTACTTATGGTTGAACCATCACATCACTATGGATCTGACCTTGATCAATTGGATCATAGGGCTGAGCATGTAGGGCCCTGACCCACAAGAGTTTAACCCTGGAAATACCTCAGACTGAGCATTAGCCCAGTGAATCAAAGAGACATATGGAGATGTAGAGAAGGGTATGTGAGGTTAAAAGGTATATTCTATCCAGAGTGGCATAGTGTGCCTCACATGTCAGCTAATCGTAGGCAAGATATTTCGCAAGAACCGACCCACCCAAGTAACTGGATTCATTGTTCACCTCGTCAGGAAGTGTGAAGAAGTACTACAGATGAATTGGGCACTGTACCTCATGAACCAGCTAGATCTTGATTGTAGAGGAGTGAAGGACCAAGCACATGAGTTCCACTTCAGCTGGCTTCTCATATTGATAGCTTTCATTCCATGGGAGATGCCAGAAAGTGCGACCTTCCCAGACATCGATCCATTTGAACCTTTGGCTGCGAAGTTTAGTACCTTGTGGTACTCGCGTGATATGAACACGCAGTGGAAATCCAATGCCATCTTCCATGCCTACTA
Organism: Picea glauca; assembly: GCA_000966675.3. Classification (NCBI taxonomy): domain Eukaryota; kingdom Viridiplantae; phylum Streptophyta; class Pinopsida; order Pinales; family Pinaceae; genus Picea; species Picea glauca. Next base: position 520,398 of record JZKD02S1944351.1, on the reverse strand, counting down.
CAATCAATTGAAGATCGCAATCCAGTCTACAATGTGCATCACTCCAAACACCCTCTATAGGTTTCGGCCCCTGATGAAGTTCAACACAGACAAACACTTTATATACATCACAATGCGTGCTAATGAGCACAAGCAGTGGTTACAGTCCTATTATAATTTAACAAAAGAATAATTGGAAGAAATCAACAAGGAGTGGTCGATTGACCTCCTCATCTCAGTAGACCCCGCGGAGATTTCTGACATAGACAGTCCGGAACCTTTGCATGATACCCCTAGACCAAGCAAGACCAAGGAAGATGAAGAAGTTTAAGATGTCAAAAATACTTCTACGAATACCACTTCGATCTCACCTGAGAAGGGAGGTGATGGTGGATATCTAGGTAGAACAGAAGTCGAGCAAAATAAAGGCGAAGTTACACCATCTATAGAGGAAGAGGATCCCTCCAAGAAAAGGAAGGTTACCCCACCAAAAAAATTGTCCAGGAAGAAAACTAAGGAAACCAAAACCAAGTTTGAGAATGTTCTCACTCTGGATGACTTCGACTTCATAGTCGCTGCACTGAATGATACTTTGCTAGAGATAGCAGAAAAGAAGGAAGCAAAGCAGGATGAAGTGTTTAGTTGCATCAGGGATGAGCTTCAAGGAGTGCAACAAGAAATACAGTCTAGCCGCGCAGTTTCCATTGTGCCCCTGCCATCAGGAACACTAGAATTAGGTGATGATCTAGCCCGACTACATCGGATTGCTGATAAAGTCGAAGCTCGCCTTTGACAAGATCAAGAAGAGACAACACAAGCCACCCAGGCTTTAGTGAAAGTACAAAAAGACCTTGAGGACCATAGAAGTACTGCAAAAAAGGAAAATATCACTCTACAAGAAAAATGGGATGAAGAGAAAGAAGCACTACAGAAAAACAAGCAACAGTTTCTCGCAGAGCAACTTGAAGTACAAGAAAGGGTTCAAAGCGCACTTCACTCTGTGATAGTCATAGAAATGAAAACTGAGGAACACGTCCCACAGTAGGTGGCACAACTTGAATAAGTAATCCAACAGCTTCAGCAGTGCATCACAGATCTGGAACTTTGTACAGTACCGGAGACTCCTCAAGAAATCAGTGACCTAAGAGAGGCAATTGCTCGCAGTGCAGTTGGCAGGATGAAAGCCCTTGCCTTGGAGTGGAAGAAGCTGAGCTCCAGGAGCGCTCAGACATAAGAAAACCTTACAGGAAATCTAGAGTTACAGGTGCTGGAGTCACAGTTCCAGGAAGCAAAGCAACACGTAGATACGTTACAGGCGCAACTAAAGGCCTTAACACCAGTTGAAAGAATGAAGAGGTTTCCAGAGCAGTGCACGACCCAACAATATATCCACATGATCCAGACCAAAGTGATGGAATTCTCTGAATGACTTCAACCAGTGAAAGAGAAGGAATTCCAATTGTTCACTGAAGTTTAAAGCCAAGGAGCCAAGGTAGAACAGGTCATCATCATAGCAGAACAACGCCTAGAAGGGACAGTCAATGTTGCACTCATCCAGGAGTTCACTGAGCAAGAGGTCGTAACATTGCAGGAGGTTGAAGCAACTTGAGCCAAGCTCGAGGCATTCAAGGAAAAATTGCTCAAACCAGAGTGACTCGGGACGAGTCACAGGTGAGTGTTGGGGGCCTATTGGCCCTTGACCAAGTTTTTGGAACACTTGGTCATATTTGACCATTTTTGGGACTTTGACAGCCTGTTGAAGATGGGGTGCCAGACGAAGTGGAGATTGCAGAATCTCGGCCCACCTTTGGGCCCCTTTTTGGGTTTTGGGAATATGTAATGGGAAAGGGATGTTGGCCCGTGGGTTTACCCACACTTAGGCCCATTTTGTATGTATAAATATAAGGATAGGCAATGTAAGAAGTGCAAGTTGAATATTATGTCTATTTGATGTATTCTAAGTGAAAGTAAGGTCTGTAAGAGCTTAGTGCCTATATGAGACTTGCAGAAGCTGAGTGCAAGTTACTGTAAGAAGTTGTATAAGGGTTTTGTGCTATAATGCAAGGAAGAAGGATCTAGTGAGCTGCGCAAATCTTTTTTCCTATGCACAGTAGGGTTTGGTGGCTCTATGCTTGAAACTGCTTGGCCGATGATAATAAAGAAGAAGAGTTGGTGGATGTAGCCCCAGGGTGGGGGTGAACCACGTAAATCCTGTGTTGTCCGCTTTGTGCTTTGTTCTGATGCATTGATGTGATTATTTGCTAAAGTGATTTGAGATGAGTAGATAGATCTTCTATATATGCTTCTGCTTAGTGCTTATGATGTGTAGAATGTTAGATCTGATTCACATGTATATGCTAAGTGCTTGACTTGTTAGATATGAATACTTTGTGGATGATAAGTAATCAAGTATCTAGTTCATTATGAATGATGCGAAGTTCTATTGTATCTGCGAAGTGGTTATTGATTGCATATTAAATATCTAGTAGTGATGAATGCTATATTAAGTAAGGAATCACAAATCCGTGTCCTAGCTAAGGTTGCAGACTCTTGAGTCCTGAAGCCACCCCTACCTCTACCTCGGGTGAGACTTCATCTACTTCGCAGGTGTTGCTGAAAGGGATGGTAGTTAGGTTTTTGTTGGTGCATTGTTGTAGCGTTGAACCCCGGGTCTTCCCCTGTGCCAACACTAGTACTCCCAGATTGGGAAAAGACATTTCATGTGCATGTATATGCATCAACAATAACACTTGGAGCTATTCTGGCACAACCAGGAGTGGGAGAGTTAGACCATCCTATAACATTTGCAAGAAGAAAATTGTCAGAGTCAGAGTTGAACTACAATACTACAGAAAGAGAAGGCTTAGCAATGGTATATGTACTGCATAAATTCATACACTATCTACTTGGGAAACACTTTAAAATGTTCACAGATCATTTTCCCCTCAAATACCTAGTCAATAAGCCAGTGTTGGGGGGGGAGAATTTGTAGATGGTTACTGTTGTTTTAGGAATTTAAATTTGAAGTTATAGTCAAACCAGGGAAGTTGAATGCTGGACTTGATCACTTGTCAAGGATCACCAATGGAGAAGAACCTAGGAATTTAGAAGACAACTTCCCTGATGCAGAATTATTTTCAGTCCAAGTAGTTGATGAATATTTTGCTGACATCATTCAATACTTGAGTACAGGGACCACGCCACAAGAATTCAACACTGCATAGAAGAAAAATCCGGTAGTCAGAGCTACAGACTATCAATTGATTGCAGGACACTTATACAAAATGGGTGCATACAACATCTTGAGAATATGTGTACTAGAACATGAAAGGACTAGGATTTTAACAGAGGCCCATGAAGGAATAGCTGGAGGACATTATGAAGGAAACGCTACCACGCAGAAGGTATTGCATGCAGAACTATGGTGGCCGACCATTCACATAGATGCAAAGGACTACTTCCAGAGATGTGATGTATGTCATAAGGTTGGAAAGCCTAATAGATGGGATGAGATGCCCCTCATACTACAAGTAACCTTGCAAGTATTCAAAAAATGGGAAATATATTTTGTGGGGCCAATTAATCCACCAAAAAAGAGGCCAGGAGAAAGATATATCATTAATACGACATAGTACTTAACGAGATGGGCAGAAGCAACACTAGTAAAAGATTGTAGCACAATACATCATCACTTCTTGTTTGAGCAAGTGATGACTAGATTTGGATGCCCGAGGATTTTGATGAGTAACCAAGGCACTCACTTCATCAATAGTATTATCAAGGCTATGAATGAGGAGTTTGGAGTCTATCATCAAAAGAGTACACCATATATCTGTAATATACCAGATATAAAATGTATGCATAACAGAAATAAAATGCTAGTAATGGCAGAATAACAACAATATAACTAGAACATTCACCACAATAACACTGAAATGATAAGAGAATAACAACAGAAATAACACTTTGAATCTGAAAGAAATATTCATGGGCCTCTTCAAGGGGGAAAACTATAGTTGAGAAGAGCTCTATTACAATATTATCCAAGCTAGGGTTCTAATACCCTCGACTCCTATTTATACTAAAAAGAAGCATATAGAGGAAGATCCTTCTAGAAGCAGAATATTCTATTAGGTCTTCTTACATCCGCCTTATTCTATTTTATTGAAAGGACTTATTAATATTTACCTTTATTACATCTGAATATATTGTTCTACCTATGTGTGGGTTAGGACCCTAACATGTCCTCCCCCTTAAAAACAACCTTGTCCTCAAGGCTTGAGATGAGGAAATTGCTGTAGAATGGTAGCTGGTTCCCAAGTAACATCTGCTGGAGTTGTATCTTTCCATTGGACTAACACTTCCTTGATGGTTCTCTGGCATAGGTGATGCTCACGCTGGTCCAAAACGGCTTCTGGATGTAGCCAAATGGATCCTTCTTCAGCTAACTATGGAAGGTTGGCTTGAATTTGGCACTTAGATCCAATCACCTTCTTTAAGCAAGAAACATGAAAAATAGGATGTAGATTTGAATGGCTGGGCAAAGATAATTGATAGGCTACTTGTCCCACATGCTTGAGAACTATATAAGGACCATAAAATTTGGGTGCTAGCTTCTGACAATTCTCGTCCTTGAGGGAATTTTTCTTATAAGGTTGCAGTCGAAGAAACACCTGATCCCCTTCTGCAAATTGATGTTCAGAGTGACCTTGATCTGCTTGTTTCTTCATGCGATTCTATGCCATGAACAAATTCTCTTTGAGGGTACAGAGAATAGCCTCTCGAGATGTAAGTGTTAGGTCAACTGCTTGGAACTTTGAGGCACCTAGTAGGTATGAGAGAACTGAAGGTGGCTTCTGTCCATATACCACTTCAAAAGAAGTCATGCATGTAGTTGTATGGTATGAAGTGTTGTACTACCATCCAACTAGGGGTAACCATTGAGCCCACTGATTTTTCTTTTCCGAGGGAAAACACCTCAAATATGTTTCAAAACACTTGTTGAAAACTTCCATTTGGCCATCACTCTGGGGATGATAAGTTGTGTTGAGATGCAATTCGGTGCCTTGTATCTTGAACAATTTTTTCCAAAAATTGCTTGTGAAAGTTGGGTCACAATCAGAAACAATAGAGTGTGGCATGCCATGAAGCTTGAAGACCTGATCCATGAAAATTTGAGCCACCATGGATGTTGTAAATGGGTGTTGAAGGGCACATAAATGAGCATACTTGGAAAGGCAATCAACAACCATCATGATGACGGATTTATTTCCCAAATTGGGAAAGCTGGTAATAAAATCCATAGAGATATCCTTCCAAATAGCAGGTGGAATCGGGAGAGGTTGTAGTGTGCCCGAATATTTGACTGTTTCTCCCTTGTTGTGTTGACACACATCACATTTAGCTACAAAATTACGAATGTCCTGTTTCATACCATCCCGGAAAAATGAACGTTTGACCCTGTCATAGGTTTTTGTGAACCCAGAGTGCCCTAATGTGGGTGTAGCATGAAGCTCAGAAAGTACCATGGATTTAAGATTTGATTGTTTACTTAAATACAAATGACCTTTGTATTGAATTTCATCATGGATCCAAAAGTACCCCGGGGAAGCTGGAGCATTAGACTGCAATTGTTGGATCAACTGCAAACTTTTGGGATCTTGTAGCCATTCCTGGTGAACGGCTTGGAGCCAATCTGGTACAATAAATGAAAGAGAAAAAAGGGATCCTTCATCTTCATATTTTTGGGAAAGTGCATCCACAACCACATTGTCTTTTCCTTTCCTGTAAATGATCTCATAATCATATCCAAATATTTTAGTCACCGATTTTTGTTGTTTTGGGGAGGAAATGCGTTGTTCTAGAAAATACTTGAGGCTTTGATGGTCTGTCTTAATTTGGAAATATTGCCCCAATAGATAAGGGCACCACAGATCAACAACATGCAGAATAGACGACATTTCCTTTTCATAGATGGATTTTCCCAGATTTCTTTTAGATAGTTGCTTGCTGGTAAAGGCCAAAGGTTAAGCCCAGAAATCCACGCAATCTCTTAAGAGTCTTTGGGTGAGGCCAATCTTTCATAGCTTCAATATTTTTAGGATCCACCCTGACGCCATCTTTGCCAACCATATGACCCAAGTATTCTACTTC
>JZKD02S1944351.1:496876-514256 GCA_000966675.3 Picea glauca | reverse complement strand
TTCATATAGGAGGTCATCAATGACAGGGATGGGGAATTTGTCTTTGATGGTAAGTTTGTTGAGGGCACGAAAGTCAGGACACATTCGTCGAGAACCTTATTTCTTTAGGACCATGACCAAAGGAGAAGAGTAGGGGCTTGTAATAGGGCGGATAACGCTTACATTAAGGAGTTCCTAGACCATTTTATCAATTTAATTTTTTTGGGAAAAGGGGTGACGATACAGACGAATATTGGGAGGAAGGCTTCCGGGTACAAGGGGAATGTAATGATCATGAAAACCACGAGAAGGAGGGAGTCCTTGGGGAGTGGAAAATACCAACTGATGTTTAGAAAGGATAGCTTGGAGGTCTTGCAGAACCGAGGATGTCTCAGTTGCTTGTATGGCATGGATTTGGGCGATAACACCAGAATGACCTTTTTTGAGCATCTTTTCCATGTGATGGGAACTAATGATCTCATTTGAACCAGCGTTGATGCCTTGTAACTTATATTGGTGGCCCTCCTGGTCGAATTACATGGTTAAGTCTTTAAAATCCATGAGAATGGGACCCAAAGTCCTTAGCCAGTCTGCACCCAACACAATGTCACAAACTCCCATGTCGATAGCAAACATATGGGATTTCAAGTGGTAGTCACCAATTTGGAGACACACATTTTCACAACGCCCTCCACATTTCATGGAACCACCATTGGCAATCATGATTTGGAAATTATTGATGGCATGGATGTAGTAATGAGTTTCTTGGGCAATGCGACGATGAATAAAATTATGGGTGCTGCCACTATCAACCAAATGATGACCTTCTGATGCTTGATGTAACTGATTAACTTGATGGTTTGGGGAGTGGAGAAGCCAGTGAGAGCATTGAGGGAAATGACCAATTCTACTTTGGGAGGGTTTGAGGGAGGGGTTAGGTCAGTGGATTTAGGTGACTCACACACAAAGGGAGTTTCTACATCCTCTTCCGAAATATCCTCGGAGATGGCCATAAAAATATTTTGTTCTTTACACATGTGGCTCGGGAAATATTTGTCATCACAATTATAACAAAGGCCTTTGAGTTGGTGTTCAACCATTTCATCCCTGGTCAATTTTTGGTTCTTTAGTGGAGCAGAGGGAGTAGTGGGATTTATTGGTTTAGGGAGAGGGATAAAGGAGGGTTTTCGGTTTTGAGAAGATACAACCTGTTGTTCTTCTTTAGCTCTTTTAGTAGCCTCCACCCAACTCTGAGGCCGATCCATGAGGACATGGGCCTGAATCTCATCCTTGAGGCCGCTGATAAAACACTCTCGGAAAAAGGCATCAGACATGCCCTCTGTTCTAAAATCCAGGCGCTCAAAGGAAGCTATAAAGTCTTCCATTGTTCCTAATTGTTTCAACTTTGTCAAATGACCCAAATGGTTGGTGTCAGTGTCAAAGCATTCATAAATCTCTACCACAAAGTGTGTCCAAGAAATATACCCTTGACGAGAAGTTTTTCTCCATTGCCACCATTGCCAACGTTCTTGATCTAGATGGAGAACACCATACCGAAGTTTGGCCAAGTCATCTGTAATGTCGTATAAAGATAAATAATGTTCCATTTGGTTTACCCAACCAGTGGGGTCCAAGCCATCAAATTTGGTCACATCCACCCGTGAAAGGCGTAGGTCATGTTTAAAGTGATGGTTCTAAAAGTTATGGGAATGAGAGGAATGGTCACCTTCAATATGTGGAGGTGAGGAAGAGGAAGGGTTATCTGTAGGGATATGAAGTTTGGTGCAGAGTGCCTAAAAGACCGATTCAAGCTGGGTGGTGAGGTCTTGTTTGATTTCCTCCATTGAGGACTGCATGGTTGTATTGATGGCGGAAACATTGGCATTGAGTTTTTTCACTTCTTGTTGGGTCTCGATGAGACCATATTGCAAGGTGTTGAAGTGAGCTTCCAAGTCTTGGCTACGGGTATGGGCCATGAGGATGGGGGAACTGAAAAGGGGCGGGCGGGGTCAAATATTTTTTCAAAAAATGATATGGATGAATGTGATAATGGAGAAGAGATGAGTCCAATGGAATAGGTCTCAAATAATGGTGAAAAAATTTCTAGACTCCGGTCTAAAGAATACTGTAGAGAGGAAATTCCCAAATGATTAACCAGAAAGAAATGTGTATTTACTTGGCAACTCGAACACAGTTGCATGGAAATAGATCTTGTCTGTTTTTATTTGTTTATGTTTCTGTCCCCAAGGATTAGGTATTCAAGGGTTCTATAGACAAGGGTTTTCCTTGTGCTATAGCTCTTTGATATACGTGCGGGGTCCAACAATAGTACTCGGCCCAATATCTCAGGGCACTAACTAAGGATGATGGACTGTATCCTTATCCATACTACCCGACTGCCCATGTACTAGACAATATCTTCTCAAGTGTTGTTCTCAGTGACACTATAGTAGTCAGACGATCGATCATTTTATCTAAAGAGGGCTTCAAGTAATCTAGGCCGATCTGTACACAGGTGCTCTCTGATGCACTACCACTCGAAGGAGTACCAACATGGGTTACAAGGGTGGCCAACAGATGTGTGCTTAAGTACCACTTGTATTTCCTACGTGTATGAATCCCTCAACCACAGGTTTATGCGCGTAATGACAGATCTCTGTGGCTTAAAGACGTCGGAATACGTCTCTACCCTAAAAAAAATTTAACCCACACTTTCTACCGAGGAAAGTGCTCTGATACCACTTGTAATATACCAGATATAAAATGTATGCAAAATAGAAATAAAATGCTAGTAATGGCATAATAACAACAATATAACCAGAACATTCACCACAATAACACTGAAATGATAAGAGAATAATAATAGAAATAGCACTTTGAATTTGAAAGCAATGTTCATGGGCCTCTTTGAGGGGGCAACCTCCAGTTGAGTATAGCTCTATTACAATATTATCCAAGCTAGGGATCTCATACCCTCGACTCTTATTTATACTAAAAAGAAGCATCTAGAGGAAGATTCTTCTAGAAGCAAAAGCTTCTATTAGGTCTTCTTACATCCGCCTTATTCAATTTTATTGAAAGGCCTTATTAATATTGACCGTTATTACATCTGAATATATTGTTCTACCTATGTGCGGGTTAGGACCCTAACAATATCCCTCGATCAAATGGAACAGTGGAAGACTTTAATAAGATCCTAGATAATGCACTGACAAAGATATGCAACATCAATAGGGACGATTGGGACTTGAATATACCAACAATATTATGGGCATACAGGACTACATTTAAAAATTTGATAGGGGAGACACCATTCATTTTGGTGTATGGAAAAGAAGTAGTGGTACCATTATAATTTTTGGCTCCTAGTCTATGCATAACAACAATCACTAACATGACAGAACAAGGCGCGCTACAAGAAAGGCTAAGACAACTGATGGTGATGGAAGAAGATAGGATTCTAGCAGGATTTCACCAAGAAGTACAAAAAGTAAGGGACAACACTTGGTATGAAAGACATATTAAAAGGAAGAGTTTCAAAGGAGGAGACCTAGTCTTGGTGTATGACCGTAAATGTCTTCAACACCTAGGAAAATTAAGAATGCATTGGTTGGGACCATATGAAATGAAGACTGTCATAGATGGGGGAATTGTACAATTGAAATATTTAGGAGGTATAGAACTCAAAGGAATGATCAGTGGGAGTTGAATGAAGTTGTATAGGGACATTCAACCCCCTAGTACATAGAAAGTATCACGCAGTAAAGAGATATGTATATAGGGTAAAAAAAAAAAGAGGATAAAAAGTAAAAAGGACAAAAATAAAAACAATTTAGCACACATGGAGGGCCTCGAAAGAATAGAAATGGGTGGAAGAAATAGGGTGTTGCATGAAAGCTAGGGTTTGAAAATGCAACACGCAGAATAGAATTTAATGAGTAGAAAGGTACATTGTGCAAGATACACAACAAAAAGCGAAAAAGTGACAATTGTCAGTGCAACACAATTGTCACTTCCACATCTCGCTATAAAGTCGGAAAGAGGGGGAAAACCGACCCATTTTGTTATTTTCTAAGGAGAAAAGCACTGAGCCGAGTGGAAGAGCGATAGAGTGAGAATTTTTTCTACCATCTTCCGAGTTGAGAGATTCTAGTTTGGATTTAACCACCATGTCACCACTGAGGGTTGGAGCACCAAGAAGAACTGTGCGAAGCACACAGGTACCACAAGGTGGAACCAACGGGATTCCCATAGTGGTGGATGTGGATGAAATCCAAAAAATGGAGTATGAGCAAACCACATTACATGTTTAGGAAGAGCATGAAACCACACAGGAGCCCGAGAAGGTAGTATAGGATGCCGAATGGACGAAATTCGACATGTCCAGAGAAAAAGGGACGCAGGAAGAAAAACTGACCATGGATTCCACGTAGTAGGGCCTGGAGCTGGAACTAGAGCAAGAAACAAAGAAAGAGGGTGGGGTATCATCCCCATAAGGGAAATATAAGTTGAGAGCATAAATCAGTACGCAGGGCGTGAAACACACATAGGAAGAACTAAGTATAGTAATGCTGAAAATTCCCAATGAAGTGAAAACCGGGGATAACATGGTAGGAGGAGTCGATACCCTTAAATACTCTAACCATGATGTATTTGACGCCACAAAGTTCCCATATTTGGCAGCGCAAAGCTACCTAGAGAGAAGGGGAGAGGGCCCATCAGGTGCGCCACTATTGGAGCCTGCATAGTGGATCTTGGGACTGTAAAACACTGATCTCATGAACCTACTACACATATTGCACTTCAGGCACAGGAAACACATAAACATATGTGTTAAACAATGGTTAGCAAGGGTGCACAGAGGAATATTATGGATGGACATGACAATACCAATCAACGTTGAACTCATCGCAGAGATTACAGGGATACCCAAAGATCCCCGAAGCAGGAGCAATACCTAGAAGACAAGACTAAGGAAAAATCTATCTTAGATGAGATCAAAATGAAGTATGATGTAGAGAGGGGGAACATAGGTATCAGGATCAATGAAATAAATGATCCTATGATACAATTTGCAACCATATTTATTGGTTTCAAATTAATGTGCAAGTGACGAAAAGAATAAGTGCCCGCAGGAGTAGTAGCAGCTACGGTGCAATGAACAAAGGGGAGATCGATGAGCTGGGCCCTGTATCTATTGAACTCATTCCTTGAATATTGTAAGGATGCGCAAGAATAGGGCTCTGATTTCCACTACTCATGGTTACTCATCCTCATTTCACTTATGGGGTGGCACGAAACTACATACATGATGTTCCTGCAAAGGATAGGAAAATGTTGCGCAACACGCTACATGTTGCTGTGAAGAAAAACAGATCCCAATGTAAAGAAAGTCAACAATGACATGTTCACTTAGTAATTAACAAAGATCTAGAACAACTTGGCGGATAAATGGAGGATCTCACCAAAAAATGTCTAGGAGAATGGATAGATAGTAAATTTATGGGCATCATGTCACAACATGTGGCTATAGGAAAAGAAGAACCCAACCAAGGAATGGTTGTAGTTGAAGTATTGTGTGATGACACAGGACATCCTCATGGAGGTCTAAGATTTTCCCAAGGAGTGGAAAGTGCCCATGATTCCAAGAGAAACGCCAACAATACAAATACAGACGCAGGGTAGCATAGTCCCCGCACAACACATAGGTAGGAATGACACTAGCCAAAAAAATAAAACAACAATAGGTACATTGGGGGAAATCAAATCAATTCAGAATAAAACTAGAACTCAAAATAAGTCATAGAAGGGTCCTATTTAGGGTCCATAGGATACGGAGCAGGAACCGGGAGGACCGAAAGGACAGGTTAGTGTAGAGGAAGTGCAAATGGAGGCACAAGATGTAACCATGGATGAAGAAGTTGAGTAGGATACCAACATGGATACACGGATGCAAGAAGCATCTAAATATCTGGAGGCCCAAAGGAAGAGAATAAGGGAGAAAGAAAGTGGCAATAGGAAGAAAGAAAAGGCACACATGAAACAAATGGAAATGTCACTGACAACAAATAACGTAGAGATGATAGCCACGATAGTAGAATATAGACTGTCAAAAGTATGGGAAAATGTGGAAAAACATCAAGCTTCAATTTTGGAACAGGTACAGGAGGTAAAAACTTCACTAGAACAATTAAGGATCAAGGAAGAACAACAATAAAAGGAGAAACTGACACCAGTAAGAGAAGGAGCACTTGTCGGAGAGACAGTACAAATCATCGCCAGGGAAGTGCTAACTTTATCATAACACCAGATATGTTGTTCGTTGATGAGGAAACACCGAAGAAGTTCATGAAGGATATTGAAACGTTGGACTTGGTGCTGCCCAAGATACCAACAAAGGCATTGTATAAGTTATAGGTTAGCATCACACAAGAGATTCAATCCAAAGAAAGGTTTGATGCGACGAATCTACAAATAACGCAGGAAGAAAATATGGTACTAAAGGAAACCATAAGCCAGGAATGGAAGAAGAAAGAGGTAACACAACAAAAAGTGGACCAGATGGAGACCTAGATAAATGCATTCTTTCAAGCCATCTCATAAGACACAGTATCAGAGTAAGCATCTTCAGACGAGAAGATAACAAAGATAATGTAGAATCTGCAACAATATAAAGAGCAGATCAAGGAACTAGAGGAGCGCGCGGTACCTATGACTCCATTAGTAGCCCGAGCGTAAAGAGAGCAAGACATGACAACAACTGTAGAAAACATCGTACAAAATATACATAGAGTGGAAGAACTGCTGGAAAAGAGAGGCCTTCTATGGAACCAACTACTATAAGATGGGAGCCTACAAGAGTTGTAAGGAAAGGAATATAAATTACATGCAACAATAGAAGATGTCAAGCAGCGACAAAGGACAGTGTCACTTTGAGAGAAAATCAAGATGACTGCAGCTATGAAGAACCTTCAGGAAGAAGAAAAAATGGTACAGGCACAAAAGATTGCATGACAGGCTTAGTTGGAGCCACTATAGGAAAAGGCAGAACAATTGGTCATGGAAATCGACGCAACGAAAGCATGTATCAAACATATAGGATTGGAGGGGGGTGATATCTTACGACCTCCATTCACTGCGCAAGTGGTCGAATTCATGTCAGCAAAGAGAAACCAAGCTCAGGAGCAGTGCCAACAGATAATAGATATGTACGAAGCACTGACACAAGCAGTGACATACACTGGAGTTAGGCAGTGACTCGGGATGAGTCACAATGTCAGTGTTGGGGGATTGATGGGTGCAAACCAATTTTGAGGGAAAATCATGACATGGGAGGAAGATGCACATGCAGAAGAAGTAACATGTGTAAGGCAGATGCACATGCAGAAAAATCAACACATGAAAAACAAACACACATGCAGAAAAGGAAGGCATGCAAGGAACGAATGCAAGAATACCTAGCCATGATAGGGTTAGGGTTTTGGTAAGAGAATGTAATGGCTGGTAAGGAAAAAATATGTATAAGTAGGTACCTAGGAGGTCTGGGTCGAGGGTGATTTTTGGAGGTTCATTGTTGTTGTTTTGGGTTGGTCAGTGTTACTATGATGTAAAAAGACTGAATGAATGTAAATACAACTGATATGTAAGTTGTTAAGTTGAGGAGAGGGAATAAGGGAGATCTTGAGGGTTAGATCAAATGCTAAAGAGCCTGGTATGTTCTAGTCCGCCTCATTGTAGATCTTGACCAGTTTGGATGGAGCATTGTAATGCATGAGGTGCTATAGTTTTGGAACCATAATAATAATAAAAGAGCAGAGCAACCAACTCTTTGTGGACATAGCCCATGAGGGGTGAACCATGGTAGATCATGTGTTATGTGATTTAATGTTATGTATCTTTTTTATTGTTAATGATTAGATGTTAAACAAATGTGTGAATGACTAGATAGAGCTTCTCCTTTAAATGCATGAGAAAGAATGAAAGGGTATTCCATATAAGTTGAATGTTAAAGTAATAAATGAATACTACATAGGTTAATTGTAGATTCCCACTCATTTCCCAGGATGCAAGCACCTGATTGTTGTAGCCACCTGTAATAACTATCTCGGGTGAGACTGCGCAGTGCATCCTATGTGCTATATTTCCTTCTGGTTTACCAGGAGAGCCAATAGTTTTAGGGGGGGTTTGTTGGAAACCAAGTGTACCTGAACCTGGGTCAGCCCAATAAGGGTAGGAGTAAATTGTAACAAACAATGTCAATGACAAATTGGACAGGTTGATTAGTAACAGGTTGACAATGACAGCTTGACAGGTTACAAGTTGATGTGACAATGGAAGTGACAGTGATAGTGGCAGTGACATTAGAAGTTATTGTGGTAGTGATAGTTGGTCTACACTTTTATTTTAGGGTGAAAGGACGAGGAAAGGAAAGGGGGTTGTAGCATCCTTCCATTTGGTGTTGAAGAACACAGCAAGTTGGAGCTTCCTTCAATTTGGAGCCTGAGAATTAGGGTGTTGTATCCTCCTTCTGGTTGAAGCCAGAGAATTCATGGAGTTGTATCTTCCTTTAGGTTAGTGCCTGTAAATCAGGGGGTTTGTGCCTCCTTCCAGTTGGTGCTGGATAATTTGGAAGTTGGTGTTTTCTATGAATGTATTCTTGATATATATAAGAAATAATTTTGTGGTTTTCTCCTGTTTGGGTTTCCATGTAAATTCTGGTTTGCTATGTACTTGATGTGATGTTTCATATGTTTATATGCTCATACTAATTCACCCCCCTCTTAGTATTCCAAAAATTGGTATTAGAGCAAGTTCCTTTAGGAAACAATTTAACCACTGGAAGGAATATTATGGAGAGAAACAATTTGTATAGAAATGGAATACCACATTTTGATGGTAAGAATGGCCTACAATATGATATGTGGAGAATCATCATGATTTTTTTTTTATAGGAACATGGATATGATGTTTGGTACTAAATTGTTACAAGATACACTTGTTCAAAGAAGAAAAATATTGTAGCTAAGAAAGAATTGAAAAAGAACAACAAAATTGCAATGGATTTCATCATGGAAGGATTACTTGATTCGGTGAAAGTCAAAGTGGGACAATGTTCATCAACCAAATAAATTTGAGATAATCTACATACTTTCTACTCAAAGGAATCCCATTCTACCACAAATCTAGATAAAATTAAAGAAAGTGAAGGTATAGAGCAAGAATAAGGATTGTCTTCATATTAGATAGATTCAGTGGAAGAAGATTGTAAAGAATACATAGTAGACCTTGAAGAAAAGTTAATAAGTTCTTTAGATGATTTGACAAAATAAAGGAATAAGATCAAGGTTCTTGAGGAAGAATTAGTTAAGAAGAATTCTAAAGAAATTTATGAAGAAACCCAATAGGTCATCATCAAACTAAAATATCAGCTAGAAGAAGCCAAAGCGATTGAAGAAACTCTCACAAATTAGGTGGATGAAAAGTCATGTTTGGAATAAAAAATGATAGCACAAATAAAGGAATCAAAGAAGAGAGAGAATATTTTGACAGATCATCTCAAGGAAAGACTTGAGGATTTAACCAATTTGAAGCAAAATTTAGTCAAGAAGAAAGAAGAATTGAAGAAGAAATAATCACAATGAATACCAAACTTGAAGAATCAAAGAGACTAGAAGAAGTCATGAATATTCAGATGATGAAGAAAGAAGAAGAGGTTGAGAAACTTGAATAAGAAGTTGTCACATTGAGAGTTAAAATTGTCAAGCTCGACAAAAACATTGAAGAGAGAAAAACATACACATCATCAGTAAAAGAAGTTGAAGAGAAAAGTTATAGGTTATCGGAAGGGAAAAATGAAGAGAAGCCTAAGAGTTGTGCAAAAATCATCAAAGGTTTTATGAAGAAGGAAGAATGCAAGCCCCTAAAGAAGAACATTCCAGAAGTGTAGAAGACTCAAGAAGAATTTTACAAAAGAGACATATATCAAAGAAGACATTCTACATTCAAACAACAAAGAAGCTTCAATCTTGATGATGGAATTAGCATAAGAGAAGATCATGATCGACCGAGGCATGAATTCAAAAGGAATACATCACAAAGAAGATCATTTACTCCCAGATATCAAAATTTATTTTATGGTTATTGTTTTAATTGTACTAACTTTGAACATAAGGTTGTATATTGTAGAGCATATGGAAGAAGTCATATGTATGTAGACGCACATAACATTGAATGTTACAAATGCTAAAATTATGGTCACATAGCTAGGAATTCCAAAATCATGATAGAGCCCTCGATGACAGAAAACATCGATGTCAAATACATGAACGTATGGAGAAGAAAACAAATAAAATAAGAACATGTAAATAAATAACAGGTCCCATAGATCA
Organism: Picea glauca; assembly: GCA_000966675.3. Lineage (NCBI taxonomy): Eukaryota > Viridiplantae > Streptophyta > Pinopsida > Pinales > Pinaceae > Picea > Picea glauca. Next base: position 503,889 of record JZKD02S1944351.1, on the reverse strand, counting down.
CAGGATTCACAGTAGTACAGGAAATAAGAGAAGAAGACAAGGACCATGCCCAAGAAGTTGTACTCTCAGGAATTGTAGTGCAAGATCATAAATAATCCACATGAAAAAAGGAAGAAATCATAGTTAAGGAAGATGATGAGTCTACATACAAAGAGGAATATTACTTTGCATTAGGGAATATTCCTCCATTATTCTGATCCATCCGGCTTGGAGACATTTTGAATGTTGAACAAGGGGAGTCTATGGAGTAGCTACTATAGATCAAAGAACCATCCTTTGAGCAATTTATAGTATTTGTAGAGACAGATTCAAAGTATTCAGATAACAAAAGTACAGAGTGATAGATGGCTCAACATTTTGGACAGTTGTGTAACCAAGTTATGAATAGTTAATGACATATGGACACATATTTATATTTAGTAGGTACATATAACATGGATCAGAAAATATGCATAGAAGTGTATTTATAATTGGAATCAGTGGAATCACTTGGTCACAGAAAGGAAAGAAGTGAAAGGCACAATAGAATGGGGAAAGATAAACTATTAGTAGAAGTTGTTGGCACAGGGGTAGACCCAGGGTTCAATGCTACAACAAAACACCAACAAAACCCTAACTACCATCCCTTTCGGCAACACCTAGGAAGCAGATGAAGTCTCACCCGAGGTAGAGGCAGGGGTGGTTGCAGGACTCAAATGTCTTCAACCTTAGCTAGGACACAGATCTATGATCCTAACACTTAACAGAGTACTTTAACAGTTATTATTCATCAGTACTTAACCTTAGTTTACTGTGCAGACAAACCCTAATCATAGAGAATCACAGTATTTGTTGGTCCTTGACCAAGTTTTGAAGTTACTTGGTCATATTTGACCGATTTTGGGACTTCGACAGCCTGCCAAAGATGGAGCGCTAGGCGAAGCATAGATCACGAGATCTCGACCCACTTTTGGGCCCATTTTGGGTTTTGGGACAATATAATGGGATAGGGATGATGGCCCGTGGGTTTACCCACGTCTAGGCCCACTTTTGTAATGTATAAATATACACCTAGGCATCTAGTAAAGAGGGGAATCAAAAGATTGTATCTATGTGATATAGGCTATATGTTGAGTAGGATCTGTGTTGTGCACCTTGTAAGACTTGTATAGTTTAGTGAAAGTCCTTGTGTGGAGATATAGAAGGATTCGTACTGTAACATAAGGGAGAAGGATCTGGTGAGCTGTGTAGATCTTCTTTCCTATGTGCAATAGGGTTTTGGTATCTTCGTGCTTGTAATTAATTGTAGACGCTAATAAAGAAGAAGAGTTGGTGGATGTAGCTCCAGGGTGGGGGTGAACCATGCAAATCTGTGTGTTATGCTTTGTGCTTTGACTTGATGTGTATATCTCTGCTTTGGCTAATTGCTTTGATATATTTATATAGATCTACTTATGCTTTGTTCTTCATTAGATGTGTATGAATAGTAGATTTGATATGTATGAAGAGGTTTAGTGTTGATTTACTGTATCTGATCTATCTTACTATTTGTAAGTGTTAAATTACCTTAGATATAAGTGAATGCTATGAGGATCTGTGCTATCTGTGAGGTATAATAAGGGTTGAATATTGATGAATGATCAATTCCAAGTGCTCTGTAAGTGATATAATCATAGATCTGTGTCCCATCTTACGTTGCAGACACTTGAGTCCCCTGCCTCTACCTCAGTTGAGACTTCATCTACTTCGCAGGTGTTACCGAAAGGGACGGTAGTTAGGGTTTTGTTGGTGCATTGTTGTAGTGTTGAACCCTGGGTCTACCCCTATGCCAAAAAATAGTTTCGTTGCCAGAACCGAAACTGTGATTGTTGGGAACTAAGGAAGAAGAATATTTGTGCAAAGATTCATCTTGAAACTGTGGAAGCTCTGTGCGTGGATCTGTGCCCTAATGCACAGTATTCCACTTGATCTAAAAAGATTTATGCTAAAGAAAGAAGGCCAGATTTGAAGAAAATAAGCGATATCTGAACGCCTTGTGCTCTAAGAAAGGTAAAAGTGATTTTTTGAAGAAAAGAGGTCAGATCTGCAGAGAAGAGGTAAGATCTGTAAGCTCTTTGCTCCGATAAAGGTAAGAATAGTAAAAAAGTTCTTAGATCTGAAAGCTTTGTGCTCTACAAAAGTGAAATAAGTAAATTTTTTTGTTTCTAAAGTATGAATCTAGGTATGTTTGATAGATTATGTCCTAGCTTAAAAACTAGGGCTCTAATAGATGAAAGAAAACTTGATATGAATAGATTTGATAAGCACAAGGATAGATATGTTATACATATGCATAGAAAGAATGTTTGGACTAACAAATGGATGCATGATCCGAGAAATAATTTTTTTCAGGCTAGTTACCATGATCCTAGTGCGTAGTATAGAAGAGGCTAGGGATCATTAAAAAGGAAGAGAGGATTAACCCTATGTTATAGTTGCATAAAACCAGGCCATCTAGCTAAGGAATGCCTTGGTGGAAATCCAAGTTGTCTCTGTTGCAAAGCTTTGGACCATGAAGTATTTGATTGCCCTATAATGATTGCTAAGCTTGAAAGAATGAATCTACATGAAGAAAACCCTAAGGCAGCTCCAGAAATAGCTGAACCCCAGAAATAATACGAGAAGGTATTGCTATAGATAAAAGACACCTTGAATGACCACCGACATTTTAGGTTATTAGAGATCTATAAAGAAAAGGAATGAATCGAAGTAAGAATAGGGGACTTTGACATTAACTATGTTCTAGATGAAGAAACACCAGTGAACCTTATGCCAGAAATAACTTGGGAAGCTATTGGGAAACCTGCTATGATCCCTTCATTAAGTGGAATAGGGCTATTCAGAGGAAAACTGGTGAACCTATGTGGAAGGCTCTCTTAGATATCTATGAATGCTAATGGAACTTCGCCAGAGGAATATTTTAATATTATCAATTTTATTGAGGACATCATCCCGTTTACTATGTTACTTGGAAAACCTTGGATTGAGAGAGATCGAGCTAGAAAGAGGGAAGAATAAAAGGTTTTAGGACAGCAGAGACAAGAGTTAAAATATTTCATGACTAGAAGGATCGCATAGTTGATTGAAGAACATGAGAACAAATCGAAGCTACTTGACACTAGAATCCTAGATGTCAAAACTGCAAGAGCATTAGAGGACTCACAGAAGATTGAAGTATCTGTCTCAGAAGAAGTATTACCCTTGAGTCTTAGGAGAGAATATTAGTAGCACGAAATGACTATGTCCAAGGAAAATAAGAATCAGAATGGGAAGATAATCACCAAGACGAAGCTCACTAGGAAGAAGAATAGGAAGCTAAGTAAAAAGAGAGCTAATATTGACAGGATACAGAAGAGTCTAGAGGGAACCTCACAGAAGGCAAACTTGCAGAATTTGAGCTTCGCTGAGATAACAAACCAACGACATAGGCCAATTTGCCGAGGTGAAGCAATATAGTTGTTGGACACCGATATAACCATTGGACTGCTGCTCTGAATGGGTCGAAAAACATTGACGGTTCGCCACTAGACCGTTGAACCACGCTATAATGGACAAAACATGAGTTAAGGACGCTTCATACCCATTCAAGCAGACCGTTGCTAAGTTTCTTACTTAGTCTGTCGTGCCACGCACCGAGAATACTTTTTGCTAACTAAGAATTTGAGCCCATAGTCTGAGATTATTTTTCACTGTGATCATCGTGCCCTTGTTGAAGTGTTTAAGATCATTGTGACCCCAATATTATTAACCATGAGTGCGTAGGTCTGAGGAGCTTATAACACTTGAAGAATCTACAAAGGAAGTACTTTTTGATCTCAGGACTGAGAAATTCATGTCGGAAAGAAGGATGTTTGCAGGTGTACAAGCATCATCAACAGGAGGAGTCCAAGCCTCTCCCTCAACTGCTCACGTAGCAGGAACTTCCAAAACCATGACGAAGACAAGAACGAAGCACAAAGATGACATCATGAACACCAAGATTATTCCATGCATTCTACCAGCTTACCTACTAGCTCTCAGCGGCACCATCAATCATGATAGTGTACCATGTGACTTTGAGTATACTTTGATCACCATGTACCTTCCGAAAGTGGTGTGCCTAGTTTGTGCCAACCAAGATAAGTTTGCAGCATTGAAGATTGGTGACTTCAACCTTGGTGACCGAAAGGCCTACAACATGCTTGTCCCACACAAGTATCTAACCATGAATAAAGGCAAGAATTCCAAGATCATCCTGTAGTCATGAACCCAGAACCTCACACAGTCCACACTGCTCAATGTAATAAAGATTCTACACTTCGAACGACATCAAGAGGTGAATGCATGTGTAAAGTTACTGCTGTCATGCTATCACGGGGGATACCTATTGATGAATCGATGCATCACTATGGATCTGATCCTGATCAATCGGATCACAGGGCTTAGTATGCAAGGCCTTGACCCACAGGAGTTCTACCCTAGAAAGACCTCAAAACAAGCATTAGCGCAAAGAATTAAAGAAACTTATGGTGATGTCGAGAAGGGCACATGAGGCTACAAGGTAGCCTCTATCTAGAGTGGCGTAGTGTGCCCTACCTGTCAGTTGATCGCGGGCAAGCTAGTTCGTAAGAATAGACCAACTCAAGTGACTGGATTCATGGTCGACCTCACAGGGAAGTCCGCAGAGGGATTATAGATGAACTAGGCACAATACCTTGTCAATCAACTAGAGCTTGATTTCAGAGAAGCACAAGACCAAGGGTATGAGTTCCACTTTAGTTGGCTTCTCATATTGATCGCTTTCATTGCCTAGGAGCTACCACAAGGTGCCACTTTCTCGGATATTGAACCCTTCGAACCACTGGCTGCAAATTTCTATACGTTGTGGTACTCCAGTGACATGAACAAGCAGTGGAAATCCAACGTCATCTTCCATGCCTATTAAAACTAGTTGAAGATCTCAATTTAGGCTACACCTTGCATCACTCCAAATACCCTCTACAAGTTTATACCCATAATGAAATTCAGTGCGGACCACCACTTTACCTATATTACAGTGCGCGCTGATGGGCATAAATAATATCTCTAGTCATATTACAAGTTGACAGAAGATGACTTGGAGGAGAATACCAAGGATGGTCGACGGACCTCCTTGTTCCAATGGACCCCGCAGAGATGTCTGATGTGGATAGCCCTGAAACTATGTCGGACACACCTGGACCAAGCAACATGAAGAAAAATGATGAAGTGCATGATGTCCATAGCACATCGAGAAGACCACTTTGATCTCACTTGAGCAGGGAAATGATGGTGGAGAGATCGGTGGCACAGAAGTCGAGAAAAACAAAGGCGAAGTTACTCTGCCTAGATAAGAGGAGGATCCATCCAAGAAAAGGAAGGTTACCCCACCAAAGCCTTCATCCCGGAAGAAATCTAAAGCCACCGGGACTACGTTGAAGACTACCCTCACCCCAGACAACTTCGACTTCTTAGTCACTGCATTGAATGATGCTTCATTGGAGATCTCATAAATGAAAGAAGCGAAGTGGGAGGAGGTATTTAGCTAAATCAAGGGCGAACTCCAAGAGATGCAACAAGAACTACAATCCAGTCGTGCAATTTCTATTACGCCCTCGACAAGTGGAACAAAAGAACCAGGAGATGAGCCAACCCAATTGCACCAGATCACCAATAAAGTTGAAGCTCGCCTTCAACAAGATCATGAAGAAACAACGCAAACCACCCAAGATTTGGTGCAGGAACAAGAAGATCTGCTAGAACAATGCAGTAATGCAGAATGAGAAAAAATAGCTCTTCAAGAACAATGGGAGGAAGAGAAAGTAGCGCTACAAAAATACAAGGAATAGTTGCTTGCAGAGCAAGATAAAGTATAGGAATGGATTGACAGAGCACTTTTCTCTGTGACAGTCATCGAAGTCTAGATAGAAGGATGGGTTCCACAACAGGTGGCACAACTGGAAGGAGTGATCCAACAGCTTCAACATCGCATCACAAACCTGGAACTTTGCACTGTGCCCAAGACTCCTCAAGAAGTAAGAGATCTAAGAGAGGCAACTACCCGTAGCATAGTTGGAAGATTAAAATCCTTTGCCTTGGAATACAAGCAACTAATCTCTAGAAGTGCTCAGAAGTATGAAAACCTCACGGAAAATCCAGAGTTATGGGCGTTAGAGTCACAAATCCAACATGCAAAGAAGCAGGCAGAAACATTACAAGTGTAGCTGAAGGCCTTGTCACCAGTTGAGAGAATGAAGAGGTTTTCAGAGAAACGCATGGCCCAACAACAGGTACACATGCTTCAGAGTAAAGTAATGGAAGTCTCTCAATGACTTCAACCAGTGCAAGAATAGGCATGCAAACTGTTCACCGAAGTTGAAAACCAAGGAGTAGAACTTGAATAGGTTGTGAGTACAACAGAACAACACCTAGAGGGACCAGTCAGTGATGCACTCATCCAGGAGTTCACTAAGAAAGAGGTAGTCACACTACATCAAGTCGAAGCAACTCGAGCCAAGCTCGAGGCATTTGAGGCTGAATTTCTTAGACCAGAGTGACTTGTTGGAGTTACTTCACACACACCTAGGATTTATTTTTCCTAAGGTTATTCCTTGTTTATTAGTCATTATCCAGTCTCCTATATTTTAGGGAAGAATATTCCACCTAGAGAATATTCTCTTTCAGTTGACACTTCATTTTGACTAGTTGAGTTGAGTTTAGATATTGCATTGGTTTTGTCACCATGAAACATTGGGATCATCACCAACTCACTACTCTTTTTTCAGTCAATTAACTGAAGACTAGTTGACTAGTTAACTCAGCTAGGTGGCAGTTCACTCCCATAACTACCTGAGAGACTAGACTAGGTGGCAGTTTACTCTTGTAACTATTGGTGTGTGTCCAGATCAATCTAGACCACCACTATGGCTCACTAGTTACTCGTTTATCTTATATATATTGTAAATTATTCACTCTTTGAGTGTGGAAACGGTTAATGG
>JZKD02S1944351.1:462786-485395 GCA_000966675.3 Picea glauca | reverse complement strand
TACATAAGTAATCCTTTAATATGTGTTGCAAATTGATCCGGTTGCTTTAAAAACACATAACAATTTCACTTGCAATTTTTATTCAAGTTTCAAGTCTTCTTCAATTTTAGATCAGACATCTCCCCTCTTCCTCCTATTTCAAGTTTGATCCATTCTTTGTTTTCCTCTGCAACTGATTTACTATTTGCATCACTTGAGAATTTATCTGATTTTGTTCTCTTATCAGTCTCTCATTGTCTTCTTTGTAACTCTGCACTTCTATTTTTAGGCTTCTCACAGTCTCTATCAATGTTTCTTGCTCCCCTCTGGAATGGTGTTAATTGGATTCTCTCTGCATTAACAACACTGATATTGTGACCTTTGGCCTCTTTATCATGCCTAGAAGCTCCCTCTCCTTCTTCCACTTCTTGAATATGCATTTTGAACTGATATATTTAGACCCCTCCTAATTTTTCAAAATGTGCAAGCAACCATTTTGTTAGAATTATGCATATTAAATTTTGTTTTCCAATCGATGATATAGGTCCTTTTTCTTATGAATTCATGAAGAATATATTATCATTATCCATATTTCAAAAATTCCATGTTATCCTCCTCTTAATCATCTTTCCAATGACTATAAACTTTCCCCAATTCGATATCTGAGCTGAAAGTTATGGCTTCCTGAAAAAAAATTACTTTCATCCACCTTTTCTTTTGTTTTACAACAAGATCTTGTCAAAATATTTCACAGCTCCTTTAACTGGTACATAATTCAAATTATGCATAGACGCTTCCTTCAAACCACTTTCCATGTGACCATGGCTCAAAACCATGGGCTTATTCAATCTTTAGCGCCTTCCTCTGTATTCTTCTACAAAGGAGCTTGTTCGAACACAATGTCCGAGAGATTGGTGACTTCTAGGCCCTCTGCGCCTCTAAATGACCCCTTTAACTTATCATGAGACTGGAGTTGGGATCAAGTCCTCCAAACTTCATCCTTCAACTATTCTCCCTTTTCAATATCCAACTTCTCCCAGAGTTAAACTTCGTTGAAATCCTTCAAATAACTCTATTGGTAGATCGAGCGGTTGAGATTTAATATCCTATCGAATGGACGATCTCTCCCATCTGGAGGCTTCAATGATATTAATGGTTGCAACTTAATCATGCACTGAGATGGACGACCTTAATTAGTTCGGGACTTTCGTGCTCCGGGACTCTGTAACATTCCAATTCCCAAGTCTCTCAACTCCCCTAGAGTGATAATCACCGAAGTACTTACCCTATTATTCCATTGTTGATCCAATGACCATGACTTAATAAAGTGTTGTATGGACGATCCTTATTCATTTTAGGACTTCGACACTCCAGGACTCCAGAAAATTTCAACTCTCAAGTCATTCCACTTCCCTAGAGTGATAACTGCTGAATTGCTTATGCCATCCTTCCACTGCTTGATCTAACAATTGAGAAAGGTCCTGAAGGGATCTTAGATTGAAAGTCTGTGTGAATTCATGATTTAAATATTCGACACTTTCATTGGTAGAGATGTTGGAAACCCTCGGAGGCCATATTCCTGGAGATGACATGGCATGCTGATGTCACCTATGGTGACCTGGACCCATGGAATGTGTGCCACGTGTCACTAAAAATCAGCAGGTTAGGGTCCAAAAGGTGCTGAATTCGGGTGACACGTGTAACACACCCATGGTGGGGCGTAAAAATTTTGTTATCCTTACACGAACAAATCCTCTCTCCATGGTCTCTAATTCAAAAATTTGGGGGAATAGGCCCCTTTTCATTTTTATTTTCTTTGATGACCATTGTATATGACCGTGGGTTACGTTCAAACGCTAGTCACGTGATTTCGGGCACAAACAAGGGCGGTTTGAGTCCAACCCCTTTTCTCCCCGCAGTTCACCACGAGCCACCATGTGTCCCATTTTAATTACCATGGTTTCGATTGTGTCCTGCCCTCTAACTTTTAAAGTCCGAGCACTTTATATCCCCGAAATTCAATGCGACCTTTTATATCACAATCTTGATGGTACTTTTGAACTGACGGTTCAAATCTTCCCCTTTTAAATCAATGGACGTGAATTTCTTCGGGACTTCGACGTTCAAAGTTTTCAACTCTCAAAACTTTTTTTCTCTGTGGTGGCGATCTCCTAGAGTAGAAGATCTACTAACACCTATCCCTCGCAAATGGGTGGTTCATATGAACTTCGGCTCTTCAGCCTTCGGGAGTTCTTATTCAATACCCTCTCTTTCTTCCAGAGTGATTTCTCCCAAAGTGGCAGATCGTTTTCCATACGTCCTCTCCAAATCAATGACCCTGGTCTTCTTCAGGACTTTGACACTTTTCAACCAAGACTAGATCACAACCTTCAACTCCCTTCTTGATCAACGATTGAGATTCTACTTTTGGACTTCGACGCTTCCACCCTCTACTTTCCTCTGAAGTATTCTGTACCAAGAGTTCTAGATCTGACACCACGCGTCCACCTCATATTGACGACTCTCGTCCGCTTTAGGACTTCGACCTTCAAAAATATCAAACCTCAATTTATCCTCACTCTGTTTCTTTCGAAACATTCTATCCAGAGTTCATGATCTGATGACATGTGTCATCCTTCAGATTGACGGCTCCTAGCTGTTTCGGCTATTCGGGCTTCAAATATTTCAAACTCTTCTCCATCATGTTCTCCTAGAGTGTTTTCACCCGGAGTTCACGATCTGTCTTCACATACCCTTTGGATCTGATGGTCCATATTCTCTTCGGGTATTTACTCGGAGTCCATAGATTCATGCCACATGTCCTATGGATATGACGGTTGAGATTCACTTCGGGTCTTCGACTCTCCGGGCTTCAGGAGTTTCAACTCTCAACTTAAACTCTGGAAGTGAATTTCCCTGAAATATTCGATCTATTGACACATGTCTCCTGTCGGCCAATGGACAGGATCTAATTCAGGTCTTCAGAGATTCCTCTCTCCTTGACCACAAGCTCTCACTCAGGAGTTGTGGATCTTGCACCACCTATCCCTCTTGGCAATGAATGGTCTCAATTCCCTTGGGGACTTTGGGACTTTGGCCAGTCAACCATCCTGTGCATACAAAGGTTAAAACTCGTGCACTTTACCTTATATCAGACAACTATCGTCCCTTTGCACTCAGATCCAATAGTTAGGATCTGTTCCTTGCCAGTGCCTCTCCTCTGCTTCCCTGGACATTGATCTAATAGTCTAGGCTTCTCCCCACAACTAATCTGACGGCTGATGTCGCTCCTCCTCCTAAGCTTCTGACTCCTTCCGACCTAGAAGATTTTTGTGGATGCTCAAAGGCCTTAGCTCTCATTCATCCTGTGAGCCCAATTATGTTGGGTCTTGCCTTTACTCTTGAAAATGTTATCTCTTCTAATCTTTTCGATTCTCTTAGACTGACGATACTGAAGGACTTCGTTACTTCATGGATTTCCTAAGGGATCATGACCATCCCTCTCTTAACTATTCAAGTTCTGTCGGTCGTGATTCGAACAATACCGAGGTGTTTTTTGATTAACAATTCACAGTAATTGCAGGGCCCCAATGTGCATGCTCTTTATTAGAGATCTCAACCTCCACAATTAGGAAAGTGCTCGTCCAAATTGGTCAAACCAGATTCGTTGATCTTTCATCCCGACGAGATCAATGACGTTAGTGAATTGTGGGCTGCGAACTAGCGCGTCTACTAATTTCACCTTCGTGCTCCATAGTGATTTCCCACACTCGATCTTCGTTCATAGATCGATGGTTCATAGTGATTGCGGGATTCAAACTCAAAAATATGGGAAGTGCTCACTCAACTTTAGAAAAATCCTAGTCGTTGATCTCCCATTCCCGACGAGATCAACGACATAGGTTGATTGTGGGTCGCGAACTAGCATGTCCACTAATTTCACCTTCGCATTCTGCAATGATTCCCAACCATCGATTTAATCGAGCAACGGGTGTTTGATTCATTAACCCCAGTGAGTGTTTGAGTCGATAAGACGACTGGGATGGCCTCTCCTCCTATTAAACGACTCGCTTCCATATCCGCTGTCAGATTATTAAGTCATCGGTGGTTTAGGTAACTTGACTATCATAGAATTTTGACATCTCAAAGCTTTGAGCTCCAAGGTTTCGAAACCTTCATGAGCTAACTCCTTTTTGTGAAAGGTTCCTAGACCCAGGTCATGTGGGTCTTCAAATAGCTCTTGGGCTATAATCCCCGCTCTTAGTTAGGATTTTGGTTAAGGGCTTAGGCGTGAGCTGAAAGTATCCTAGACTACTGGTCTGAAGGGAACTCCTTCCTAACTCACGGAGATTTAACCTCTGAGTCAGGGCAAGGTAAACTCATGAGGTTACCAAACCGTAGCTATGCCAAGAGGAAAGCTCCAACTTTGGAACAGAGATGTATTTCCCTGGAGAAATCACCTCCGAGGATTGAACGAGATCATATGGAAAATCAAACATAAGTATATGTTCTCAATGGAATGAATGTATACTCATAACTTAATCATTTAAAATAGAAACCATTTATAGACATATAAATACACGCATGCAACCGTTATTTCCAATTCAAAGCACAAGGAATGAAAACACTTATCAGAACCATAAGGCGTAATGCGACTGCTGAAAGGGGTGCTCGTTTCCACCCAACCATAGGCTCAGTCACTCCCAATGGATTTATCATTGGCCACCCCCAAGCTTAGACCATGATGCTTTGAGATTCAATCTCTTCCTTCCAACTCAAAAAAATTTAGGGACGAAGGTTACTCTCCTTCTCCCAATTATAGAAATAGATAGGGACGAATGTTACTCTCCTTCTCCCAATACAAAAATAGATAGGGATGAAGGTTACTCTCCTTCTCCCGGCTTAGTCTCTATTTTATGTGATAAAAAATCACTCGAATTCAGTCCTCTCTTAGACTTGAGAGCTCGGGCTCTCATCTCTACGCTCTTTGCAGGCCTTCCTCTATACCCACCATGCTTCATTTATTGCCTTCCTCTGTAAGATTGCATGTGGCTCCAATTCCCAGTCTGTGGTCAGGTATGGAAGCCTTACGGATGGGTGGTCTGCCCCATCTCCTCATTAACTCTTGAGGAGGTCTTCCCACCTACCAACCTATTGGCAGCCAATTCACATTTTTCTATGGTCCTTATAAGCTACCTACACCAGTGTTTTGCAAACCTTGATTTTCATCGCAATTCTCAAATAAAACGACACTTTTATTTTTGAGCTATTTGCACACTTACCTTTCTTCTTGTTTTCACGACTACAAGCGTGAAAATTTGGTTTTCGAAGTCACATTAAAATCATCGCTGAATTGTTGTAATCATTCTTGTCGATATGCCCATTGCGTTTCCAATTTACTTATCACTATGCATTTGACAAGACTCCAAGGTCCTTATTCATTTGGCATTTTTATTTGTTAAATATGACTTTGTTTTACAAGATTGGGGTGATATTCTTTTAATCGAGTTTGTGATGCATTGGTGGTTTGATTTGTATGTTCTTTGATCGATTCACTTGGCACATTGACTTCTTAAAAAACACATTTGTGTTGTGGCAAAACCTTGGGGTATAAATCGTTTTATACAACACATAGTTCATATGGTCAAACCCATGGTATGATTTCGTTTATTGCTTTGGTTTTGAAACTAAAACTATGGTTCGCGCAATTTTTTAATCCACTTACCATATATCCATTGGTTGATTGAAATGGCATAGTTTTTAACATATATGCATTGTGATATGCATAGCTAAAAGCGCCGATGGTTGTACTGTGGGTAATCACTGTTCTGCATGGGCCGAAATAGCTCCACCACGTTCGCACGTTCTGTCATAAATGATTTCCCCCTATCCTGGGTCACTCTTGGTGTTTTTGGGCAAGCCTGTGAGCATTCTACCCCTGCGTTTACTATGTTCAAACCCTAACCCTTGCACCCTGCTCACCGTGTTCTCCTCTCAATTGCACTGGTGGTGCGAATAGAGCCGAACGATAGTCAAGCTCTGTTACTGTTCGATGATGCCCATAAATATTTAGAAGACAGTGGTTGGCTCATGTTTATACAGAGGTTCGAGGGCTTCAACCTCACGGTTGCACAACAATTCGCCCTTACCTTTGATGGGTGTAGGGATAAAGTAGGTGACATTCAGCTTGAACTCAATGAAGAATTCATAAGCTCTGCCATAGGATTAGTAGCCACAGGCCAGCGATGGTTTAAGAACTCCAAAGTTGATGAAGTACCGTGGCCTTTGCTATTCGTATCACGAAAGGTTACATCCTATGACAAAGGTATGCCTATTTCCACACTTAAACCCAGGTGGCATGATCTTTTAGTGATTATGAAACAATTTGTGACCTATGAAGGTCGGTATGGATTGGTTTTTATTTATCATCTTCGACTGTTAATGAATTTCATGGGCTATCCATTGACCATTCCATTTTACTTCCTGCGTAGTCTTTACAAAATGGCTAAGAGGTTCAAACGCGAGAAGGCTGATAGCAGCTTGTTTCACCATGGCTTAATTAGACTCATCGTCGTTCACCATTTGAGCCTTTATGGCAATAATTGGCAAGCCTTTCTATCTAGAAATGGATTTGTTGGTCCAGAGTCTGTCCAAATTGATAAATCCGTGGTTAGTGAGACTAAGGTCGAGCCACCCGTGCCATTTCATGCCCTTCTACCCTCTCCCAAACCCTCGGTCTGCCCTGACATCGACCTACCCACCATCATAACAGACAAGGCTGAGGCTGTCAAGAAGCCTGTGAGTAAGAAGGTCAAGGGTAATCCTACTGTCGACAGCAAGGGTAAAAAGAATGCTCGATTGATATTGAGACTGGCTCGGAATAAACCTAAGCCAAACACTGATCAAAAGCCCATAGTTCTGAGTGAAGTCTCAGACTCTGATATCAAATGCTTCCTAGCTAGCGAGTACCCTTATTCCCATGGTCTGTGCTCCGAGAAACCCTATGACTATGTTTCTAATTTTCCCCTGTGCCTAAAAAAAAATCCTAACTACCCAGGAATCAAGTTGCAAAATGAAACCCTTGGTGATTTGAACAAACCCTCGACTGTTATTTCGAAGCCCGAGCAAACATCATGCATCCAATGCGACGTGTGGCTGGAGCGTTATTACACTGACATACCATTATTACAATCAAAGATTAAATCTTTAGAGAACCAAGTTACAGTGCTGTCGAGAGAAAGGGACAGGCTTCAAGCTAATGACAAGAAGCAGAAAACCACTGGTTCGATCGTCTTTAGGAATGTTGAATCGGCGACAGCCTTCGTCAATTCCAAACTATCATGACCGAGTTGTTTTCTGATTATCCAAGTATGAATTTCGATATCATTTCCGTTTTATGAATTGCTTGGATTAATATAATGAATTGGGTTTTGAGTTTTGATTAGTTATGTTTATTATTTGAAATAATTTTGTCATGGTTGATTATAAAAAACAATTATGTTGTGGATCCTGTACAGTAGATTCATGTTACTAAAGTCGAATATGGTTATGATTTTGGTATGCAATTTTGTCGTGCCCAGCTTAGTAGAAGAGATGGATTGGTTTTCACTTGGTATGGTTCGCTTTAGAAAGATTCTGTTGGTTTGAATTAATGTAATCAATGGGGTTTGTTTTCGTTTTGATTTTGATTTCATCTGACTTGTATAAGATATTTTTGTGCTAAAATCAGAGCACGGCTATGTTTTGATTTGGTATGATTTCGTTGAGGAACGATTTCGTGAGATTGAATTGGTATGATCCTTTAAATGTGTTATGCATCATTAATAGTGACTGGGTTGACAAATACGATGTAATCTAATAAACTCAAAATAACACTGTTGACTTCGATTAGCCAGGAACGACTCTGTTTTGTATTGAATCGATAGTTTCGTTTGGGTTCTGGTTACATTCGACTGTGCTGAAGATCTATTTGCTAAAATCATAAAGTTGTGTTGATTCATAGAGACTGTGTCAAACAAAAACTGTTTTGATTCATTTTGATTTGATTGCTGCGTGTCTTGATTTAGCACAATTGCCTGTATTCAGTTAGATTGATATCGAAAATAGATTTGATGCTGCTCTGTTGGTTTTGATTTTCAAAAATGATTTTGTCCCTGTTGAATTCATATAAAAAAAACTCGGCTAATAATTCGTTTCGAAATTGGTTCAAGTGATGATTTCGTTGACTGTCAATCGATTCTATCCGCTTCCAATTGGCAATGACAGACATTTGACAAATCCCACATATCCTGTTATCAACTAATTAATTCGATTACGATTTCATTGCTGTCGAGTTATCTAATATGATTCTGTTTACCCAAATTTGTAATAACAAATGGAACATAGTACATGCATCTCTGTAACCATTCGATTGATCATAATTTTGTTTGCTCTCAAATTAGCATAACAATTTTGATTTGAATGATTCGTTTGGTTTTCAAATAGCAATTAGATATTTGTTTGATAATTTGAGTTTAATTCTTTGAGTTTTGAATGGATTTTCAAATGATTCTGTGTTTGATTTAGACCAGCTACAAAACCACAAGATTTTGTAGCTAGTCTTTAAAATTAGAGTTTTATCAATTTTATCTACAAGATATCCTTTTAACTTGTCTATTTTGGTCCTCTCTCAGGTACATATGAATTGCAGTGATCAAATGGGCATGCTGTGGCAGTTTAGGGGATATTTGTGTGATGTAGTTTTCATTTTAAGTTGTTAATTTTAGTCAGAAACTTGGGATATTTTCCCAGATTTTGTGTAAACTGTTTTGATAATTCCCACAAGGATGTTTTACCTTGTGGGAGGTCTTTAAATACTTGTTATTTTTTGTAATAATCATCATCCTCACTGTGGGAGAACTAGACTATGGATTTATGATACAGACTGGAATGAAAGTTGATGTCTTGTAACAACTTTCACTTTCAATATATCAAACTTTTGTTTCAAGTTTTATTCATATCATTTTGCAGTCGATTATAGACTACCTTAGCTATCGTAATCTATTGCAGGTTGATGTGATTTGATTAATGTGCAATCTATATCTGATCTCTCTCTTATTTAAAAAATACAACAATTAATTTGTTTCAGTTAATGAATTACAGATTTCTCTTCTTCGTTAATTGAATAATTTTGTACAAATCCTTGCACGGAGATTTATCTAAATGTTATGATTTGTAAATTATAAGATTGTTGTAACTTTTATGTCTTGTTTTTCCTGTAATTATATTTGAAGAGCACAGTAGCCTCCCATTTACGAGAAGCTCGTGGATAATCCGGTGCGGGTTTCATCCCTCCGAACAGCTATAGCAACCACTGCACACAGGACAAACCTCAAGCATTACTTCAGGTCAGTTTGTTATATTTTGTTTAATAGTTAATTAGTTAGTATAATATAAGTAGTTTAGATAAATATATTAGTTTAGATACATAGTTAGAATTATTGTTTTAATTGCTCTCTTAGATAGTTTTTTTTAGTTTATTTCTTTTTCATAAAATTATAAAAATAAAAAAAAACAATAGTTTCGCTGTCTTAGGACAGATTACAACGAGTTTTGCAGGTTTTCAATTAAATCTGTAATTTGAAAATATTGTACATTTGTGATTAAGATTTAATTCTGTTAGTAGTTAGATGTTTAATTTTGTAGAGTTATTATAGTATTAGATAGTAAATTGTATATATTAGTAGTTTAGATTTGTTTATTAATTTGTTTTAATTAGTTAGATTAGTTCATTTAGAGTAGTTTTATTTTGTTTTCTTAGGACTTAGATTGGCTAACGGAGCCGCTAAACCTGTCAAGGTGGGTTATCCCAAACGACTTGGGTTATTTAGACAACCCCGGACCGGATCCACTCTTCCAGTTGACGGATGGTAAATTTCTCCCATCAACACAACCTGACTGTAATTCATTCCTGGGTCAGAGGGTTGTTCTGATCTGGGCAATTAAATCTAGCAAGGTGTTGGTTCGGTGGAGGTTAACGCAACCATTCTGGGTCCCCTCCACCACATTTTCATAGCATTCGTGGTCTCTTCTTAGCACATCCCCTTTCCAACAATCATGCAACACATATCCATTTTCTATTAAAATAACAGAATTTACATTCGCAGACCTTTTATACAAAGGTCCATCAAATCAAACATTCACAACTTTGAGTTTGCCATAGTTCCTTGGACAATATAGTTATAATTAAAAACTAGGGTAAATAGGGTATTATAGTTCCATCCCCCTTAAAGGAACATCATCCTCGATGTTCTATCTATCCACATGATATGTATGTACAGGAGTAAACAAAATTGGATATGCCTGTCTCATGGAATCCTCCATTTCCCATGTAGCCTCATCTGGGCCAAAGTGTTTCCACTGCACCTTGACCTATGCAATGGTTTAGTTCCCGAGTGAGGTTTCCTTCCTATATAATATGCATTGGGGTTCTGGCAAGAATTCTCCCTCCGGCTCCACCTGGATCAAAGACCAGTCAATTATATGATTAGCATCATGCACATATTTCTTCAATAATGAAACATGGAAAACATTATGTTCCTTTACTGTGGGAGGAAGTGCTAGCATATAGGATACAATTCCCACTCTATCTAAGACTTAAAAGGGTCCAAAATACCGAGGTGCCAACTTGGCATAGGCTCCCATTCTCAGGGAACTCTTCCTGGGTCTAAATCTGAGATAGACATGGTCTCCTGCCTTGAATGTTCTCTGAGAGTTCTTTTTCTGTCGGCATAACTTTTCTTTCTATCCTGAGCAATCTTCATACTTTTCTTTATCTGAATCACTTGTTGTTCCATTTATTTCATCATGTCAGGTCTGATTGTAAGTTTGTCCATTGGATTACTCCAACTGACTGGAATCTTGCACTGTCTACCATAGAGGGATTAAAAAGTGCTCATCTTCAAGGCTTCCTGATAATCGTTGTTGTAGGAAAACTCTACCAATGGTAGGTAGTCTTCCCACTTCTTAGGATGATGCATTACATGCATCCTTAGAATGTCTTCTACTATTTGGTTCACTCTTTCTGTCTTTCCATCTGTTTGAGGGTGATAGGCTGTGTTGAACAATAATTTAGTCTCAAAACCAACCATTAGGGATTTCCAAAAACTTGAAGTAAATTTTGTGTCTCTATTAGATACAATTTCCTTAGGCATGCCATGTACTTTGAATATATCCATCATGAAGATGTTGGCAATATTTATTTCCTTGCAATTTGACCTGACAGGGATGAAATGAGAAGTCTTACTCAGTTTGTCCACCACGACCATGATGGCATCATTTTTCTTGGTTGACTTTGGTAATCCGGTGATGAAATCCATGGATATGGTTTCCCATTTCCATTCTGGGATTGGTAGGGGCTGCAACAATCCTGCTAGATGCCAATGTTCTGCCTTAACTTGCTATCATTCTAGGCACTTAGCTGGATAATAAACTATATCTTTCTTCAATCCAGGCCAATAGAATTGTTTCCTAGTGGTCGTGATCATTTTTTGATATCCTGGGTGACTGATATATGGTCTCTTATGTAGTTCATCCATTATGAACCACTTCAAGTCATCACAGTTTGGAATATACAATCTGTTTCTGTAAGTCAGCAGGCCTTCCTCGAGCATTTGGCAGCCTTCATACATTATCCCGGTAGGATCTTGTCTTAGGTATGAGGTCACAGTCTTGAAGAACACATCTGTCTCTTGAACATTTCTGACCCTTATCCTGACATTTGTTTCACAGGTGCTTACCGCTACCAGATGAATCGTTTTTATACTTCTGCTAAGGGAATTGACCACCCTATTTTCCTTTCCTTTGATGTGTTTGACTTTGAAATCAAACTCACTAAGGAGAGCCATCCACCTAGCTTGTCTGGCATTGAGTTTTGGTTGATCAAACATGTTCCTCAACCCACAATGGTCTGTCATAAGCACAAATATCCTACCCAGAAGGTAGTGCCTCCACATTTTTAAAGAATTTACTATGGCAGCCAAATCTAGATCATGGGTCACATAATTGATATCATGCTCATTTAATTTCCTGGAGGCATAGCAAATTACACGTCCTTCTTGCATAAGGACTCCTTCGAGTCCTTCCTTGCAGACATCTGTACACATGAGGAAATTATTATCCAGGTCTGCAATCTTCAACATGGGTGCATGGGTTAGGAGGTATTTCAGTTCTTGAAATCTATCTTCACATTTTGATGTCCAAATGAATTTAACCCCATTTTTCTAAAGGGCAGTGATTGGAAAGACAATCTTGGAAAACCCTTTTGTAAACCTTCTATAGTATCCTGCTAATCCCATGAAGGATCTGATATCGGATACATATTTTGGGGTAGGCCATTCCATAATAGATCTGATCTTATCGGGGTCCACTACTGCCCCTTCCTTAGAAATTACATAGCCTAAGTAATGGAATTGCTTCTGAAAGAAGTCACATTTGTTAAACTTAGCGTATAGTTGCTTCTCTCTTAGTACTTGAAGTATGAGTCTAAGATGTTCTTCGTGCTCTTCTCTATTCTTGGAGTAGATTAGGATATCATCAATGAAGACCAATACAAATTTTTCTAGAAATTTGTTGAGTACATTATTCATCAAGCACATAAAAGTGGTGGGGGAATTGGTTAACTCAAATGGCACCCCCAGAAACTCATAGTGACCATATTTCATCCTGAAGGATATTTTTTGGATGTATTTATCCTTAATCCAAACTTGATGGTATCCAAACCTTAAGTCAATCTTCGATAAGATGGAAGAACCTACCAATTGGTCGAACAAGTCATCGATTCTTGGTAAGGGGTACTTGTTCTTTATGGTTTCCTTATTGATTTGTTTGTAATCTATGCACAGTCGGAGTGTGCCATATTTCTTTTTCACAAACAAGATAGACGCTCCCCACGGAGATACACTAGGTCAGTTGTAGCCTTTGTCCATCATCTCCTTTAGTTGTAGCTTGAGATCAACCAGCTCTCGCGTACTCATCCTATATGGCGTTCTAGATGTTGGCACAACTCTTAGTGAAATTTCTATCGAGAAGTCAATATCCCTTCTCGGCGGTAGGCCTGGTACCTCTTCTGGGAACACGTCCTTGTATTCTCTTAATATGGGGTGGTTCTCTAGGTTTGGTTTGTCATCCTCAATAGATTCCAACACTTGTATTGCATATAAGGGACACCCCTTTTTGCAATATTTTTTTATTTGAAGGGCTGATATTTTTTTCACTGAGACGGGCTTCTGAATCCATTAGAGGGTCGTCTTTATCCCTTCTTCATTTACACATTCTAAATTTTTATGATAACAATCCAACTTAGTTTTATAAGAAGAAAACCAATCCATACCAATCAACAAGTCATATGATCCCAAGGGAAGTATGTTAAGGGTCACTCGGGTGGGCAATCCACCCATGATGAATTGACAGGCTAGTATGACCTCTGCCACTTTCCTTTTAGTCCCAATGGCTATTCATACCAACCACGACTTAACATGTCTAACTGGTTGTACTTTACAATTATCAACAATCTGAGGGGCCACATAACTCAAATTAGAACCAGGGTCAATGAAAATAGAAACTAGATGGTTGGCGATCATACCTTCCATCTCTACTACTGAAGCTTGGTGGTCGACTTTATTATTGTCCAAGGCTGCATATATTCGTGGCATGATCCTAGACACATCATTGACGGTGGTAGCTTCTTGGATATTGTATACTCTCTTATTGTTCTGTTTTTTGTGTGGACAGTCCCTCAACCGATGATCTTCTCCACAACCCCAACATTTTAAGGGTTCTTTCTTTAGGTTGTCAGTCTTTCTTGGGACTGTCTTAAAAGGTTTATTCCCACTTTGAGAGGGGGAATTTTGTTGTTGCACACATCTAGTAGGAAGTCTCATTCTAGAATCCTTTCCATAGTTCTTAAATCTTGAGGATTTAAACCCCTTCTTCTTGAATCCCGAACTACTCCTCTTCTTCTAGTCCTCGTGAGGTCTTGTCTTATTCCCGACCTATTCATAAAAATACCTCACCTTCTGTATGGTTTCTTCTAAGGTATTTGGTTCATCAAACTCAATTATGTCCTAGTAGGTCTGAGGTAACCCACTAATGAATTGCTGCACTTTTACCTTTTCATATTTTATGTAGGGTACATACCTTAGTAGCTCAAGGAATTTATTGACATATTCATCTATGGTGAGCTGCCCCAGTTTGAGTTCATAGAATTCCTTAGTATTGCCATCCATATATTTCTCTGATAGTTACTTCTTCCTGAATTATTTCTCGAATTGTTTCCATGACAATTCCTTCTCATGTAATCCTTTCACATTCCTAAGGTATTCCCACCAAATGGAAGCCTTTCCATTCAGGTTGAAGATGAGTATTCGAGCCTTCAAATTTTCAGAGTAGTCATGGACTATGAAATACTTCTTTAAACTAAGAAGGCAAACTTCAACCTCTTCTCCCTTCTTAATCTCTCCATCGAAAGAGGGTGGTTTGGATTTCTTGAACTCTTCAGGATCATGATTTTTGGAATGCTTCCACTTCTTTCCTTCCCTTTGAGAATGTGAGCTCGCTCGACTACTAGAAGATCCTTCAGAGTTGCCAACTTTCTTTCCAGAGGACTCTGTCGATGAGTGTCCCCTGCCTCCAGGTTGGGCCTTCTTCGAGGTACTTCTCCTAGTGTGGTCATGTTTTCGGATCTCAGGTGGAATTTGACTTCTCTTCCCATGTTGTCAGTCCATATGACTAGTTGCGGGTTCATGCTGTAGTTGCCTCTATATGTCGGATAAGCTTTGCAACAAGTCTGTGTTAATTTCTATTTGTTTTTCTTGCTCCTTTATCAGTCTCTCGTTGTTAGCCTTGCAACTTTGTAATTAGGCCCTGAGGCTCCTTACAGTTTTAGCTAGATCCAGAGGGGTTTCCATCGCCCTTATTTCATCAGATTCTTCATCTCTATTATGGGATCCATCCCCCACTTCAGGACATGTCACCATCCTTTAGTCTTGAAGTTTTCTTGTGAATTACTAGCTGCTATAGTGTCGACAAAAACACTTATTGTTAGCTAACATTTTATGAACAATACATGACTCAAATTCCTTAAATGCACACACACAGTAGAACGGTTCATTCTTTTCCTCAATAATTTTTTTTAACAAGGCTCTTTAAGAAGGAGACAAGATAGGGAGTCACTCTTAAAAGTACTCTAAATATGGTTTTTCAGCGACTCGTCCATGAGCCCAAGAAGGCCAAGTGTTGTAACCATGCTATGATACCAATTTGTAACACACCCACGATGGGGCGTAAAAATTTCGTTCTCCTTACAAGAACAAATCCTCTCTCCACGGTCTCTAATTCAGAAAGTCGGGGGACTAGCCCCCTTTTCTTTTTTATTTTATTTGACGACCATTGTATATGACCGCGGGTTACGTTCGAATGCCAGTCACATGATTGTGGGCGTGAACAAGGGTGGTTTTAGTCCAACCTCTTTTCTCCCCATAGTTCACCACGAGCCACCACGTGTTCCATTTTCAATACTGTGGTTCCGATTGCGGCCCACCCTCTAACTTTTAAATTCCGAGCACTTTATATCCCCTAAATTCAACGCGACCTTTGATCTCACAATCTTGATGGTACTTCTGAACTGACGGCTCAGATCTGCCCCTTTTAAATCAATGGACGTGATTTTCTTCGGGACTTCAGCATTCGGAGTTTTCAACTCTCAAACCTTTTTTTCTCTGCGGTAGCTATCTCTTGGAGTGGAAGATTTGCTGACACCTCTCCCTTGCAAATGGGTGGTTCAGATGAAATCTAGCTCTCTGGACCTTGGGAGTTCTTATTCAATACCCTCTCTTTCTTCCAGAGTGATTTCTCCCATAGTGGTATATCATTTTCCATGCTTCCTCTCCAAATCAACAGCCCTAATCCTCTTCGATAATTCAACACTTTTCAACCAAGACCAGATCAACGACCTTCAACTCCCTTCTTGATCAATGATCGATATTCTATTTCGGGACTTCGACGCTTCCACCCTCTAATTTCCTCCAAAGTATTTTGTACCTAGATTGTTATATCTGACGCCATGCATCCACCTCAGATCAATGGCTCTCATTCGCTTCGAGACTTCGGCCTTCGAAAATATCAAACCTCAAGTTCTCCTAGATCTGTTTCTTTCAGAACGTTCTATCCAAAGTTTGCGATCTGACGACATGTGTCCTCCTTCAGATCGACGGATCCCAACTACTTTAGCTATTCGGGCATCAACGATTTCAAACTCTTCTCCATCATGTTCTCCCAGAGTGTTTTCACCCATAGTTCACGATCTGTCGCCACGTACCCTTTGGAGTTGACGGTCCAGATTGTCTTCGGGTCTTTTCCTGGAGTCCACAGATTCACACCACCTGTCCTATGGATATGACGGTTGAGATTCACTTCGGGTCTCTGGCTCTCTGGTCTTCAGGAGTTTCAAATCTCAATTGAAACTCTCAAAGTGACTTTCCCCGAAATATTCAATCTATTGACACGTGTCTCTTGACGGCCAATGGTCAAGATCTACTTCAGGTCTTCGACGATTTCGCTCTGTCCTTGACCACAAGATCTTGCTCAAGAGTTGTGGATCTTGCGCGACTTGTCCCTCTTGGTGATGAATGGTCCCAATTCCCTTTGGGACTTTGATACTTTGGCCAGTCAACCCTCATGTGCATAGAAAGGTTAAAACTCATGCAATTTACCTTAGATCGGATGACTATCTTCCCTTTATGCTCAAATCTGATGGTTAGGATATGTTCCTTCCCAGTGCATATCCTCTGCTTCCCTGGATGCTGATCTAATGGTCCATGCTTCTCCCCACAACCGATATGAAGTCTACCATCGCTCCTCCTCCTGATCTTCTGATTCCTTTCGACTTGGAAGAGTTTTGTGGATGTTCAAAGGCCTAAGCCCTAATTCATTCTGCGAGCCCGACTATCTTGGGTCTCACCTTTGCTCTTGAAAACGTTATCTCTTCTGATATTTTCGATTCTCTCAGACCTACGATACCAAAGGACTTCGTTACTCCATGGATTTACTAAGGTCTCGAGACCATCCCTCTCGCAATTGTTCAAGGTTTGGCGGTCGTGATTCGACCAATACCGAGGTGTCCGCTGATCGACAGTTCAAAGTAATTGCGGGGCCCCAACGTGCGTGCTCTTTATCAGAGAGCTCAACCTCTGCAATATGGAAAGTACTCTCCCAACTTGGTCGAATCAAAGTCATTGATCTTCCAACCTGATGAGATCAATGATGTTGGTGAATTGCGGGCCGCGAACTAGCGCTTCGACTACTTTCACCTTCACGCTCCACAGTGATTCCCCACCCTCAATCTTCGTTCATAGATCGACAGTTGAAAATGATTGCGGGATTCAACCTACGCAATATGGGAAGTGCTCACTCAACTTTAGAAAAATCCTAGTCATTGATCTCCCATTCCTGATGAGATCAACGACATGGGTTGATTGCAGGCCGCGAACTAGCATGTCCGCTAATTTCATCTTCACATTCTGCAATGATTCCCAACCATTGATTTAATCGATCGATTGGAGTTTGATTCATTAACCCTAGTGAGTGTTCAAGTCGATTTGACGAACGAGATGGCCTCTCCTCCCATTAAACGACTCTCTTCCATCTCTGTTGTCAGATTCTTAAATCATCGATGGTTCAGGTAACTTGACTATCATACAATTTTGACATCTCAGATATTCGAGTTCCAAGGTTCCGAAACCTTCTTGAGCTAACTCCTATTTTTGCAGGGTTCCTAGACCAAGGTCACGTGGGTATTCAGATAGCTCTTGGGCTATAATCCCTGCTCTTAGTCGGGATTTTGGTTAAGGGATTTGGCATGAGTTCAAAGTCTCCTAGACTATTGGTCTGAAGGGAACTCCTTACTAACTCACGGAGATTTAAGCTCTGAGTCAGGGAAAGGTAAACTCTTGAGGTTACCAAATGGTAGCTATGCCAAGAGGCATGCTCCGACTCTGGAACATAGATGTATTTACCTGGAGAAAGTGCCTCCGAGGATTGAACGAGATCATATGGAAAATCAAACAGAAGTATATGTTCTCAATGGAATGAATGTATACTCATAACTTAATCATTTAATACAGAAACCCTTTATAGACATATAAATACACACACACAACCATTATTTCCAATTCAAAGCACAAGGCATGAGAACAATTATCAGAAAAATAAGGTGTAATGCGACTGTTGAAAGGGGTGCTTGTTTCCACCCAAACATAGGCTCAATCACTCCCAATGGATTTATCACTAGTCACCCCTGAGATTAGACCACATTGTTTTGAGATTCAATCTCTTCCTTCCAGCTCAACGAAAGTTAGGGATGGAGGTTACTCTTCTTCTCCCAATTACAGAAATAGATAGGGATGAAGGTTACTCTCCTTTTCCCAATACAGAAATAGATAGGGATGAAGGTTACTCTTCTTCTCTCGGCCCAGTCTCTATTTTCTGTGATCATAACTCATTCCAATTCAGTCCTCTCTCGGACTCGAGAGCTCTGAATCTCATCTCTACACTCTTCATAGGTCTTCCTCTGCACCCACCACGCTTCCTTTCTTTCCTTCCTCAACAAGATTGCGTGTGGCTCCCATTCCCAGTCCATGGTCAGGTCTGGAATCCTTACGGATGGGCGGTATGCCCCATCCCCTCATTAACTCTTGAGGAGGTCTTCCCACCTACCATCCTGACTGTAATTCATTCATGGTTCAAAGGGTTTTTCTAATCTAAGCAATTAAATCCAACAAGGTACTGGTTCGGTGGAGGTTAACGCAACCATTCTGGGTCCCCTCCACCACCTTTTCATAGAATTCATGGTCTCTTCTTAGCACGTACTCTTTCCAGTAGTCATGCAACATGTATCCATTTTCTATTAAAATAACATAATTTACATTCATCAATTTTTTATACAAAGTTCCATCAAATTAAACATTCACACCTTTGAGTTTGCCATAGCTCCTTGGCCAATATAGTTACAATTACAAACTGGAGGAAACAGGGTGTTACAACACATGTCCCCACATGGAACCCCTGCCATGTGGCCTATGACATGTCATCCATCAAATGGATGATCCACATTCTTTGCTCGATATCTGACAACTTGCATGATTTCACGATGATGAATTTACACTTCGTGGTTTCGACACTTTGGGGATTTTCCTATTCTCCAGTAATCGTTGAAGTGGAAAAGTTCTGAAGCTATGAAACTTCACTATCCTTCCACCCTTGCTAGATCTGACAGTCAACATTACTTCCAAAGTCCTTCCCTCAATCTAATGGTTGAAGGGACTTTGATTCTTTGAGAATCCGGGTTATAGCAGTTCTAAAAGGGTTTGATTCTCTCGGAGTTAAACTTCCTGAAGTGGTCAACGCCGGAGGACCCTAACTAACGGTTGAGATTTCACCCGAGCCTCCTATTAGATTTGATGATTGGTGGGACTTCACAAATTCAACCTTTTCATTCTTATTACTTTATCCCATAATCTACGAAGCAGTGAAGTTCCAGATCTTTTCATCTCCTGCTAGGCTTTTATCAACAAATTACAACTGACAAGTTCAATCTAACGAATGTGACTTAATATTTCCCCGCCCATGGTTTCACCTTTATATAATGGTCCTCATTCACCTTCCTTGTGATATAACGATCCAAAAATCCTTGATTCCACAATGGTGATTTCTCCCGAATTCAAAAGGGAATGGTCATGATTCTACAATCCTTTTCAAAGGATCTCTGTCTGCATGACACTCTCGCTTTTGCGTGATCTCTACAATGCTATCTCTCCTGAGATTTAAGATTTCATGGACGTATTCATTCTTAACCATAATACCCTATCCTACTTTTCAGGCCCATACCAGTCTGGTGTTTCAACCTGAAGCTCTGATACCAATCTGTAATGTACCCAACCACCCACAGGCCGGGCTACGCCACTTCAAGCCCACTTCTGGACTTATCTCGAGTTCTGATAAAATATTTACTTAATAAAGAGGCATGGAATATTCACATGCAGAGTTAAATATTAATTCCACAACATAAAGAAATGAGACATATGTCATGTACATCAATAACCAACAAGCATGCATATTGCATATACGAATTTCATAGATAAATAAATACACAACAGAATACATACACAAGTAAATAAAACCATAACAGGGGACACTTATCTTTAATGAAATGAATCACCAGCTAGTTGTAGACCAAGGATGTTCCACCCAACCATAAACACTGTTGTTCCAAGACAAAACAACAATGTCACCCCCGAGCCAGGGCTATGAATCGACAAGGACGATTCCAGAGTGTCACTCGGCTTCCCAAACCAGTCAACACCCAAGCTTTCACAGGATTTTCAGCACCCACAACAATCCAAGTACACTAGCTCTCTTCTACCCAGCCTACACAACCCAAGAGAATGGACCCCTTTCTCTGCCACGTAGTCCCTCAGGCTATCCATCTCCTTATAGGGCTCCATTGCATTTGGTCAATAATATTCATGCTGAGAATCTCAAGATTCACAACTGTGAACAAAAATGAACATGGGCCAAAGAATCTCAGACATGCAGGCCTTAATTCATGGTTGGAGTAAACCAACAATATTTACAACCAACAAAACCATGGCTCCTCTCCCACAAGTCATTTTCCCTTCCCAAGCTAAAAACGAATGAGGAAAGATGAGTGGGTGAAAGAATGAGTGGAATGAGAACATAATGAAAGGTGTGAACAATGAACAATGAACAATGAGTGAGTGAGTGAATGAGTGAAGAAGAAGCAACCCCCACAACATACCAAATATGGGTTTATGTAATTCTTGGAATTAAGGAACCACTTGGCCTTCCCCCAAATAATCTCATGTAACTGTTATTCTCCATTAAAAAAAAGGGTAAATACTATACAAAATAAATACTTAGCCCCTCAAGCTCCCTCTCTTATGGAATCATAGCCCCCTATAACTCTTTTCCTTGTCCGTCTAGCAACCAATGATGCATTTATTATTAATAATGATGAAAACATTATATTTCCTAGGCACACTGGCCTATTTCAATTATTTGGGCACTCTGGACCTTCATAGATTAACAAAATACATTATTTAATATGGGGCTCAAAATCAGGGTATTACATTGATGCACTTTTTGTGGTACAGGTTGTGGTACATGGTTGATGCTTGGTATGGTACATGTTGATGGTTTGGTACATGATTTGGTACATGGTTGAGACAGATACCTTATGATCATATGCTGGTGATCTTGGTACATGTTTGGTGGAGGCATGTGTTGATGATGTTCGAAAACTAGTTGAGAGGTGTCCTTGGTAAATGATCCATGTGAGAGGATCTGATTGAGTATCAATGATAGTGACATGTTGGACAGGTTTATTGCTGACAGGTTACAAGTTACAGGTTGATGTGACAATGATAGTAGTAGTGATTGTGGTAGTGACAATTGATGTACACTTATATTTCATGGTGGTAGGATGAGGCAAGGAAATGGGGTTGTAGCCTCCTTTCGGTTGGTGTCAGAGAACACAAGGAGTTGGAGCTTCCTTTAGGTTGGAGCCTGAGAATCAGGGGGTTGTAGCCCCCTTCTGGTTGGAGCCAGATAATTCAGAGAGTTGTAGCTTCCTTCAGGTTGGTGTCTGTAAGTAAGGGAGTTGGTGCTTCCTTCCAATTGGTGATGAAGAATTTGGAAGTTGGTGCTTCCTATGAATGTATTATTTATATATGTAAGAAAACATTCTATGGTTTTCTCTCGTTTGAGATTCCACGTAAATTCTGGTGTACTATGTACTTGATGTGATGTTGATTATGTTTATATGCTCATGATATAATGATGATATATTGATGATATACTGATGATGTGTTGTTGATTAAGTTGAAGTTTATATATTGTGGTTAAAAGTGGTAAATGTGCTCATACTGATTCACCGCCCCCCCCCCTTCCCAATATTCCAACAACAGTGAAAAAAGACCAAAAATTGTCTTGTAGGACAAAGAGGGAAAATTTTACCTTGGTGTAAATTTTTCCTTCATGCAAAATGCATGCCAAACTACACTAAAACACACACTCACGTCTCAAAACTCATTCAATTTGAGTGGCTCAAATTGTAAATGATTTGTTAAGTCATTTTGCATAAGCGTGTATACTTAGTTTTACATTTATAGTCATAAAAGACTCTGGTGTGCAAAAATAGGCAAGAGATGCAACAAAGTTACCAACTTAACAAGAACTCTCCAGAGTTCTCATTTTTTAGGGGTCACATTTTTTACCCCCATTTCAAAAAATGTTGCTACTAGTAACACCAGTTTTTGAAATGGGGGTAAAAAATGCGACCTCAAAAAAATGAGAACTCTACTAATAACACCCTTTTTGGGGGGTGGTTAAAATTCCATCTTGTTTGGCATCACAACCTTGAGAATTGATACTATTGTGGAAAAAACCCTTAGAATAGACCCATTTGGACTTGATTGAAATCATGGCCATAAAAAAAACTTAAAACCTTAAAATTGACCATGAACCGAAAAGTGATGCTACCCCTTGAGAAAATAAATAATTTAAATTTAATTTAATA
>JZKD02S1944351.1:405758-442847 GCA_000966675.3 Picea glauca | reverse complement strand
GTTTAGAGGAGGATTGATTCTACGAGAGGGGAGAAGGGATTTTGGGAGAGCTCTGAGTATTGGATAGAGGGAGGAAGTTACAGTGCACCGGGGGGTTGCTGGAGGTTTTGCGCTCGGAGGGATAGGATATCCGTTGATATCCTAGGGCTAGAAGCTAACTAGTCGGCAGGGAGGTTGGTTTTGGGTGGCGTACTAAAGAAGCAAGATAAGGAAGCAAGCTAAGGAAGCAAGCTGCGGATAGCATCAGAGTTAAGGTATTTAAATTCAAATTTATGGATTGATTACTTAGATTTATTACTCATTGACAAATTTTACTTGCGTAAGTGTTGAGAAAATTTTGAAAATTTTATTTCTTTATAAAGCTTATAGAAATTACTGTACATTTGATAGAATTATTACCTGTTAATTTAAAACTGGTCATTACAGTTATTTTATGCAAAGGGTGATATGAAATGTTATTTCCCTTACATTGAGTGCAAGGGATTCAATAGAATAATACTTTTAATAACAAAAACGAAAAGACATTTTAGATAGTTTAGGCACACTGAAGGGGGTTATGAATATCATCCCTTGGTAAGTTACTCATTATATGTTTTTGTATTGATTGTATTCGTAGAAATTTCTATCCTTTTAATATTTGTTACATACACTAATATTATTTTATTGCTTGTAATTATAAAGAAAAGATGTCCTAAGTGTGATCTTAGGAATGTGCCAAGTAGTAGTAGAAATCTTGTTCTACACGTTGAGGAAGATGGAGAGAATAATGGAGATCAAGTTAGTCCTATGGAATAAAATGACACTGATAAGAAAGTTGAGAATGATGGTATAAATAGATTGATCCAAGACACCTTTTCTCCAATGGATGACAATTTTGATGGTATTCACGATGTACCTCTTATTGAGAAGTCACAACAACACATTTATGAAGGCACACAGAAAAATATTCTCTCTGCTATATTGTTGTTGCTAAACTTGAAGGTATTGAATGTTTTTTCAAACACTTGTCTCACCCAGATCCTAAGGTATGTAATATAATTCATCACATATACATAAAAGGTCTATTTTTTTCTCTATTTCTAGTGTTAATTAATGTGTAAATTAAGGATGCAATATTTAGGATTAAAATTGTTTACATTAAATAGTTATATTTTGCATTGTATATCATTAGGTGAATTTATCTTACCATCGTCAAATAATTTACCTTCCACATACTTAGAATTATCTTCCATTATGATGTTGGACATGGTGTTATGTTGTCATTGATTTCAACAAGGGTTAAATGAATTTCTCATCCATACAAGTATTTGGCTATACCAGTTGCAGGAATCGACATTAAAGAATGAAGAACAATGTTGATCGTTGGATCAAAATAAGAGCACAATCAAACAATTAAGAATGAAGAAACAACGTTGATCGTTGGATCAAAATGAAATCATGATCTGACGACTTAGATCTATTTACGTGAGTCCACTGAGAAAACAAAATTTGGCTAAGTATCATATTCTATCGATATCACTTAAAAATTCTAAGTATGGTTCATTATGGAGGTAATGGAATTTTGGCATGCATTCTAATGACATTTGAGAATATATATGATTCAAAGAGTCCATGAGACTGAGAAACATTGCTTAAGAATTTTTCTAAGTATAGGTTCATCTTGGAGGCTACGAAAGTTGGGCATGCATTTTGATGACACCTGAGAAGGCATGTGAGTCTGAAAGTCTGAGAGTCCGTGAACCCGTCATATAAAATAATTCTAAGTAAAATTTCAAGTATGGTTCATTAGGGAGGTAATGGAAGTTTGGCATGCATTTTGATGACACTTGAGAAGACATGTGATTCTGCAAGTTCGAGAGTCTGCGAATCCGTCACATGAAATAATTCAAAGTAAAATTCCATGTTTAAAATGAATAAGAATTGTCCACTCAATGGTTGATTATATTTGAACCGTCGATCTTTCTAAATCTCCTAGATGAAACAAGGACTGTCCATATCAACACCTGATTAAGTCTTCGCCATTGATTTATTCAGATGATTAAGTCATGATATTTGGTCCAACTAGAAGAAGTATATATTGAGCAACCAAAAGGATTCATATTAATAGAAAATCAGGACTATGTGTGCAAACTAAAGAAGAATTTGTATGGTTTTAAATAATCCCCTAGAGCATGGTTCTCAAGAATGGATTAGTATCTTCAAAAAAAAGGATATAAAAGAGGGACTATTGACATCAACCTATATATCAAAATTGAGGAGAATACACAAAAAAAAATCAAGGAGTTAAAAATTAGTTTAAATAAAGAGTTTTTACTTTGTTTCCATCAATCCCAAAAGGGGATAATGTTGGATATGGTGTTATGTTGTCATTGATGTCTACAAGGGTTAAATGGATTTATCATTTAGACAAGTATCCTACTATACCAATTGTAGGAATCAACAGTAAATAACAAAGAACAATGTTGATTGTTAAATCAAAATAAGAGAATGATCGTACGATAAAGTAAAAAGAAACAATGTTGATCATTGATAAAAATGAAATCATGATCAAACAACTTTAATCTCTTTCCGCAAGTCTTCTGAGAAACCAAAAATTGGTGAAGTATCATATTCTATCGATATCACTTAAAAATTCAAAGTATGGTTCATTATGGAGGTAACGGAGGTTGGGCATGCATTCTAATGACATTCAAGAAGATATATGAGTTCAAGAGTCTGCGAGCCCAAGAACAGTCGCTTAAGAATTTTTCTAAGTATAGGTTCATATTGGAGGCTGTAGAAGTTGGGACTTGATGACACCTGAGAAGACATGTGTGTCTGCAAGTCCAAGAGTCCGAGAACTCATCACATAAAATAATTCAAAGTAAAATTCCAAGTACGGTTTATTATGGAGGTAAGGGAAGTTGGGAATGAATTTTGATGAAACTCGAGAAGACATGTGAGTCCGCAAGTCTGAGAGTCCGCGAACCCGTCACATGAAATAATTCTAAGTAAAAGTCCATGTTTAAAATGAATAAGAACTATCCACTCAATGTTTTATTATATCTAAAATTTTGATATGTCTAAAGCGCCTATATGAAATAAGGATCGTTCATCTCAACACCTAATTAAGTCCGCGCCATTGATTTATTCGAATGATTAAGTCACGATATTTGGTACCTGCCATATTTGAAGTAAAAATGGTCTCTCCATCTCACCGAGAGATTAAGTCAGAGTCGTTGGATCTAGATCTTCTCAGGAGTAAGGTAGGCCATTGGATCAACTCATGGGCGCATTTTCAAATGTTCATTAGTAAAAGGTAAAGTGGGTTGAAGGAAGTGCATAAGTGCCTAAAATAATTAGGCATGAATAAACGATATATGCACATCGAAATCAATGGTCAATATTTAATATTGATCTTGATTAGAAGGTAGCTAAGTCTCTATGAAACCATAGCTCAGTTCAATGAAGAAATTAACCATTTTAGTTAATTTCATGAAGGGTTTTCAAATTGATCATTCCATAAGAAAGATTGGCATGAGAAGGAACAAAACATAATTAATTAATAGGGAATTTGAAGTCGATTAGGTTAATATTTTATTATAGTCTATTGTAAATGAAGAGACACATTGATTCATTGAAAATACACAATGGTTCAATGATGCACACCATTTAGAAGGATATATAAACTCATAAGAATGAAGAGTAAAAGTGTGACCCATGGAGATATCTGAGTATATTCTACCTAGGGAAGATTCACATGAATATGATTAAAGAGTAAAAATATGCAGTGAGGGTGGAAGGGAGGAGCTTGAGAGGATTGTAGTCCTCTACAGGTTCAAATTTGAACAACATGGAGTTGCAACTTCCTTTTAAGTTGGTTCTTAAAGAAAAAAGGGGGTCGGTGCCTCCTTTCAAGTTGGTGCTTGAAGAATACAGGGGCTTAGAGCCTCCTTTCAAGTTGGTTCTTAGAGACGTAGGTATTTTTAACTTCCGTGAGTAGGTGCTCAGAAAAGAAGGGGATTTTTGTGTCCAAGAGTTGGTTCTCTAAAGAGGATTGGTTTGCTTCCAAATCACAGATAATTCTCTATAAACTTTGTAATTCTTGTTAATTATATTTATATAAATGATTTTAAATAGAAATCAATTGTTGATATACTATGGTGATTAATAAAATAAAAAATTAATTACTAATTATTTAAAAAGGTAATATTGATTCACCCCCCCTCTTAGTATTTCCAGCAATTGGTATCAGAGCGGGTGCCTTTAGCACGATCTAATAATTGGAAGGTATATTCTGCATAATCCAATGGATCAACAAGAAGGAATGTCTTCCACTAGAGCACATTTGTTGAGAGGGAATGATTATGCACTTTGGAGTGTGCAGATGAAAGGCTATATAATGTCCTTGAGTTGTGGTATATAGAAATCTATAGAAGATGGGTACACTGCACCTGTTACTCCTCCCACAAACATAACCAGAAAGAAATTTTGTAATGACGATGCAAGAGAAACCAATGCCATCCTAGGAGGATTATCCAATCCTATATTTGTGAAAGTAATGCATTTTAATTCAGCAAAAGAAATATGGGACAAAATAAAAGTCATATATGAAGGAGATAGAAAAGTAAAAAAGGACAAACTACAAACCTACAAAACAAAATTTAAAAACATGAAAAATGAAAGAAGAAGAGAACATAGCAAAATATCTTCAGAGAGTAGATGAAGTAGTCAACTCAATAAGAGAATTAGGATAATAACTCACATATCAAACCATTTTCCAAAATATCTTGATATCTTTACCCATGAGATATGATGCCAATATGTATACTCTTGAAGACAAACCAGACCTTGATAATATCACAATGGATGAACTACAGGGGATCCTCACATTGTATGAGATGAGAATAGGGCAAGAAAGACCAACAAAAGGAGAACCATCTTTCAAAGTATCTAAAGCAAAGAAGAAGCAAGAGAAGGTATCTAATGAAGATCAATCAAAGATATCCGATGAACAAATAGCCAACTTCATGAAGAAACTCAAGAAAAGAACCAGTAGATACAAAGGAAAGTTTCCTCAAATATGTTTTAGTTGTGGAAAGATTGGACATTTTTCTACCAAATGTTCCTATCCAAAATAAGAATAAAGTTATAATGAAAGAACTTTCAAATAAGAGAAGAAGAGACAAACCAAATACAAAAGGAATGTCTACAAGAAGAAGAAGACCTTTTACAATAAAGAGAACAACAACTCATTTGAAGAAAGGGAAGAAGAAGAGAAATATGAGCACCTATTTATGGGTATATAAACACAAAATAATTACACCAAAAATAACTTTGATATTGAAGAAGAAAACTCATAGGTTGAAGGAGAAGTAGATATTGAAGCAGAGTTGATCAATGCCCTGGACGAACTCAGAAAGTATAAAAGGAAGAATAAATCATTAAGAGAACAAGTGTCAGAATATGAAGAAGCAAAAAAATAAATAGAAAGATAAGTGTCAAATACCATCAAATAAACAGGGAAAGTCATCAATGATTTAAAGACTCAACTCCATGAAGCCAAAAGAATTAAAGAAGTCATTATGAAAAAATTCAATGATAGGGAACGAGACTATGAAAAGATAGAAGTTGAAATTGTCCTACTATAAAGAGAAATTGAAAAGGAAAAGAATTCGTCAAAGTTTGAGAATAGTCAAAATATTTTGAATGATATTGTTAACAACGAAAGATCACCAAATGATAAAATAGGATTGCGATATGATAAAAATTCAACCTCTACTTCAGAGAAAACTTATAGACAATCAATCAACTATGCATATTCTCTTATAAGTTCCTTAAAGAGATAAGACAACAAGATAAAAATGGCACCATTAAAGACTAGTTTTAATAAGTAAGCACCTCCTCCAGAAAGAAAAACAATGATTAGAATAACTCCTCCTAATAGATATCATCATATCTTTCTTGGATATTTCTATTCATGCAACAACTTTGGACACAAAGCAGTAGATTGTAAAACCTATAGAAACTACAAACCAAGAAATATCGAGAGATATAAGAACAACAAAAATGATGTAGAGAAAATAAATTATAATTCTTTCTCTCCTTTACAAGAGTACATTGTTGAATGCTACAAGTGCAACAACTATGGCCATAAAACCAATGAATGTAGATTACCAATGCAATCCTTGAAAACGAGGAACTCTAACAAACAAGATAAGAAGATATGGAAAGAAAAGAATATAGAAGAAAAAGTAATAGAATGTAAAGTGGCCATGTATGAAAAGAACAAAAAGTGTTAGTGGTGTATTGATAGTGGATGCTCAAAACATATGACAGGAAATGAAGGAAAATTTATCACTTTGACAAAAAAATGGATAAATGTAAAGTCACTTTTGGAGATAATGTATCTGCCAAAGTACTAGGAAAATGAACGGTTTCTTTGGGAAACAAAAAGAATAAAGCATAAACCATGTCGCTAGTATAAAACTTATAACCCAATCTAATCAGTGTAAGACAAATGTGTGATCAGGGACATATACTCATTTTTACTCCCAAAAACGTGAAATAAGAAAAGAAGGATCATTAAAATTAGTTGCTATTGCACCAAGAACCTCAAGAAATGTGTATATCTTAGATATTGAGGAAGAAGAAGAATTCCATATGAGTCAAATAGATGAAATATGGCTATGGCACAGGATTATGGGACACTTTAACTTTGATAACCTAATCAAATCTAGTAAAAAGGGAGCTATAAAAGACATGCCAAAAGTCATCAAGCCTTCGGACCTTGTTTGCAAAAATTGTCAATTAGGGAAGTAGACAAGAGTCAAATTCAAGAAAAAAGAGAATTCTACTTAAAAAAACTTGGATATTTGTCACACTGACTTTTGTGTTCCCTCTAGGAATAAAAGCGTTCAAGGGGAACACTACTTCATGTTGATCATTGATGATTACACAAGGATGACCTGGGTATATTTTCTCAAAGAAAAATCTGAGCCATTTGAAAAGTTTAAAGAATTCAAGACTTATGTAGAGAATGAAACATATCTCAAAATAAAATGTTTAAGATCAGATAATAGAGGGGAATTTAAATCTAAATAATTCAATACATTTTTTGAAGATCATGGAATCAAGAGACAATTCTCAGCTCCAAGAACTCCTCAACAAAATGGAGTTGCTGAGAGGAAAAACAAAACTATTCAAGAGGATTCAAGAACTATGTTGAATGAAGCCAAGATCCCAGACAAATTTTGGAGAGATGCAATATATAAAACAATCCATATACTTAACCGAGCACAACTGCGAGCTAACCATGAGAAAACACCTTATGAATTATGGTTTGGAAGACCAACATCTATGAAACATTTCATAGTCTTTGGAAGTAAGTGTTATATAAAGAGGGATGGAAATATTCTATGAAAATTTGACTCTATATTAGATGAAGGTATATTTATGGGATTTTCACCCAACAAAAAGGATTACAAGTGCTATAATCTAATATTGCACAAAATAGTGGAAAGTGCAAATGTAAAAATTGATGATCTAAAATTGAGAAAAATCAAATCTCAAGATGAATAAAAAATTGATGAATGGAGAAGAACTAGTGATGATGAAGAAGATGGTTAATAAAAATATGAAGAAGATATTGAAGAACTACAAGAGAATGAACTAGAAACTGATTAAGAGAAGGATGACGAAGAAACACCCTTACCAAAAGAAACATAAAAAGGAGTTCAAAAGAATCACCCTGGAAATAAAATTATAGGGGATAAAGAAGAATGAGTAGAAATAAGAAGGAAACTTAGATTTGATTTTGAACATGCAATGCTTTCATTAATATAACCCAATTTTTTTGCAGAATACAACAAGAGTGAATAATGGATAAAAGCAATGAATGAGGAACTTGATCAAATTGAGAAAAATCATACATGGGAACTTGTACCTAGACCAAAAGACAAGAATGTGGTAGGAACCAAGTGGATATTCAAAAAACAAACTCAATTAGTATGGAAATATCATAAAGAACAAAGATATATTAGTATGAAAAGGATATGCCCAAGTGGAAGGTATTCACTTTGAAGATAATTTTTCCCTAGTTGCAAGATTAGAGGCCATCATAATGTTCTTAGCATTTGCATGCTTCAGAAAATTAAAAAATGATTTGATGGATAATCAAGTCAACATTCCTGAATGGAACATTAGAAGAATAAGTATATATTGAGAAATCATAAGGATTCATATTAAAATAAAATCAGGACTATGTGTGAAAACTAAAGAAGGCTCTGTATGGTCTTAAACGAGCCCCTAGAGCATGGTTCTCAAGACTGGATCAATATATGAAAAAACAAGGATATAAAAGAGGGACTACTGACATCAACATATATATCAAAATTGAGGATCAAGATGTGACTTTTTTGGTGGTATAAGTAGATGATATCATATTTGGAAGTAATCTTACTAAACTAAGAAAAACATATGCTACATAAATGCAGAAAGAGTTTGAAGTGTCTATGCTAGGAGAAATAACTTTATTCCTAGGCTTACAAGTCACTCAGAAAAATAAATGAATATTCATTTCCCAAACTAAATATATCAAATAAATGTTAAAGAAATTCCAAATGGAATATAGTAAACCCATGTTCACTCCCATGGTCACAGGATACAAACTAAGTCTAGATGATGATTCACTAAGAGTAGACCAAACCATGTACAAATCAATGGTTGGTATCCTATTATATGCAACAACAACAAGACCAGATATTTTGCAGGTTGTAGGAGTAGTAGGTAGATTTCAATATACACCTAAAGAAACTCACATGAAGGCAGTAAAAATGGTATTCATATATCTTAAAGGAACACTGGAGTTTGGTTTATGGTTTCCAAAAACATAAGATTTTACATTGACTACATATACTGATGCAGATTGCGCTGGTAGTGTAGGTGACAAGAAAAGTACTAGTGAAGGAGAATTCTACCTGGGAAAGTGTCTGTTATCATGGTCAAGTAAAAATAAGACATTTATATCACTATCTAAAATAGAAGCATAGTACATTGTTGTTGCACACAAGTAATTTGGATGAAACATACCCTAGAAATGTACAAGTGAAATATGATAATCGAATCACTATTAACTGTGACAACACCAGTTCCATAAATATCTCTAAAATTTTTGTTATGCATTCTAAAACCAAGCATATCCCAATTAAATACCATTTTCTGAGAGGTCAGGTTTCTCAAAAGGTAGTCAAAGTGGAATATATTGATACTAAAGAGAAAATTGCAGACATATTCAAAAAACCTCTACCAAGAGGTACCTTTGAAAATATTAGAAATAAATTGGGAGCAATTCCCATACCTCATTAAAAACTACAAAATAAAAAAAGGAAGCACATGGACATGGGGAGTAAAGAAATGTCCCTTCTGTCATTGTTTTCAAAGGGGAAGAATACACAACAAAAATTATTTAAAATAAAGAGTTTTTACTTTATTTCCATCAATGCCAAAAGGAGATAATGTTGGACATGGTGTTATGTTGTCATTTATGTCTACAAGGGTTAAATGGATTTATCATCCAGACAAGTATCCGACTATATGAGTTGCAACAATCAACATTAAAGAAAAAATACAAATTTTGATCGTTGGATCAAAATAAGAGAACAATTAGGCGATAAATAACGAAGAAACAATGATGATCATTGGATACAAATTAAATCATGATCAAACAACTTGGATCTCTTTCTGCGAGTTCGTTGAGCAACCAAAAATTGGCTAAGTATCATATTCTATCGATATAACTTAAAAATTCTAAGTATGGTTCATTATGGAGGTAATGGAAGTTGGGAATGCATTCTAATGACATTTGAGAAGAGATATGAGTCCAAGAGTGCACGAGCCCAAGAAAAATCACTTAAGAATTTTTCTAAGTATAGGTTCATCTTGGAGGCTGCAGAAGTTGGGAGTGCATTTTTATGACACTTGAGAAGACATGCGAGTCTACAAGTACAATAGTTTGTGAACCTGTCACATAAAATAATTCAAAGTAAAATTCCAAGTATGGTTCATTATGGAGGTAATGGAAGTTGGGCATGCATTTTGATGACACTCGAAGACATGTGAGTTCGCAAGTCTGAGAGTCCATGAATCCATCACATGAAATAATTCTAATTAAAATTCCATGTTTAAAATGAATAAGAAATGTCCACTAAATGGTTTATTATATGTGAAATTTCAATATGTCTAAAGTGCTTATATGAAATACGGGTCGCCCATCTCAATACCTGATTAATTCCACACCATTGATTTATTTGGATGATTAAGTCACAATATTTGTTCCCCACCAAATTTGATGTAAAAATGGACCGTCCATCTCACCGGGCGATTAATTCAGGGCCGTTGGATCAATATCTTTACAGGAGTAAGGTAGGCCATTGGATCAACTCATGGGTGCAATTTTAACCGTTCGTCAATAAAAGGTAAAGTGGGTTGAAGTAAGCACATAGGTGCCTAAAACAGTTAGGCATGAATAACAAATATATGCACATCGAAATCAAAGGTCAATACTTAATCTTGATCTTGATTAGATGATAGATGAGTCTCTACAAAACCAGAGCTCAATGAAACCAAGAAATTGACCATTTTAGTAAATTTCATGAAGGGTTGTCGGATCGATCATTCCATAAGAAATATTGATATGAGAAAGAAGAAAACATAATTAATCTACAAGGAATTTGAAGTCGATTAGGTTAATTGTTTTATTACACTCTATTGTAAATGAAGAGACACATTGATTCATTGAAAAGACACAAGGGTTCAGTGATGGACAATGTTTGGAAGGATATATAAACTCATAGAATGAAGAATGAAAGTGTGACTCAGGGAGATATATGAGTATATGCTACTTGAGGTAGAGTCACAAGAATAAATTTACAGAGTAAAACTATGTAGTGAGGGTGGAAGGGATGAGCTTTGGAGGATTGTAGTCCTCTACAGTTTGAAACTTGAACAACAGGGAGTTGCAACTTCCTTTCAAGTTGGTGCTTGAAGAAAACAGGGAATTGGTGCCTCCTTTCAAGTTGGTGCTTGAAGAAAACAGGGAATTGGTGCCTCCTTTCAAGTTGGTGCTTGAATAATATATGCGGTTGGAGCCTCCTTTCAAGTTGGTTCTTGGAGAAGCAAGGAGTTGTAGTTTCCTTGAGTAGGTGATAATAAAAGAAGAGGATTTGTGTCTTCAAGAGCTGGGGCTCTAAAGAGGATTTGTGTCCTTCACAATCACATGTCATATTTATATAATTTATTTTAAATACAAATACATTTTTGATCTATTGTGGTGATTAATAAAATAAAAAAGTAAGTACTAATTGTTTAGAAAGGTAATATTGATTCACCCCTCGCCCTCTCATTATTTCAAACATATGAAAGCTATTGGAATGTACTATCAAGCTATTGATTCATGTCCTAATGATCATATTATATATTATGGACAATATGCATCAGGAACAAAATTCCCACAATTTCAAATCAGTAGATATTGAACTGATGAAGTAAAAAAACATGAGCCTTTCAAGGTTCTTCATAATATTCCCATAATTCTAAGTTTGTAGTGAGTGTTCAAGTGCCAAAGTATAGCACAAATTATGTATTACCATGCATGTAATAGAAGTGAATATGATTTTCTTCGAATTCCTTTAGATGGTTTGACATTTAGGAACACCGAAGAAATATGACCAATTTTTAAAGAGGAACCTTGTAATGTTAGGCTTTCATTGGTAGTTGATGTTGTCAATCCCTTTGGAGTGGTCAAGTATATTTACTTAGTGTGGCATATTTTTGTTATAAACAATAACCTTCCTCCTTGGATGTTGATAAAGAGGGAGCACACAATGTTTCCAATGATTGTTCTAGGTATTTGTTTACTATAATTTTTTGAACGTAACATTTCATTTGTCTTGTTCGTTGCATAATTTATCACACACACACACATAGTAGTCATTATGTGTACTTTGAATCAATTAGGTAAGCACCAAGTTAAATAAATGAATGTATATATTGATCCTCTTAGTTACGTGCTACTAAAGTTATGGGTTGAAATCAATATGTACGACATATCTAGACTAATAGGGAAAACGAAATTTCAATTCCATTGAACACTTACATGCAAAATTCGTGATGCGTCATGGCTAACACATTTTTTTGGTATGTAATGTATGAGTGCACTTTAATAGTATATAATTTTTTGAAAATATCATGTCTGTTTTTTAAATAATTCCTTGGTATATAATTGATACTGACATTAATCCATATGTTGTAGGACTTCAAACAAAGGGTAAATTTTCTTATCTAGTATGTGGTCCTAGGATGAAATATCATCATTAAAGAAGTTTAGGAAAGGAGATGTTTGATGAGTATAGGAACTTCCTCTCTAAGAACCATAGGTATCGAACTATCTAAAAACATATTTTCAATTTGAAAGAAGATATTGAATGTAACATACCCATCCACCTAGGTTGGGTCATGCCGCCTAAAACTTTCATGCTTTGATACCAATTTGTAAAATCCTCCGACCACCCAAGATGGGGACATTCTATTTCCTAAATCCTGCATTTGAGATCTAATCTGTAACATACCTAGCCAGAGACCAGTCAGTTATGCCGCACAATAACGCCACTACAAAATTTCTCTGACCAAGTTCTGATACAGATCTGTAGCACACCCCAGTCTTAGGAAATTGGGCTATGCATGCTCTGTTCAAGATCATCAACATATATATCTAATGCAAATTTAAATAGACATAAACATTCTGCTACAATATAGATTAATGCAGAAATAACAGTAAGCCTACACATGAAACATATACAGGAAATACTCATAAAATTATAACACATGTAAAAATACACATCATGTAAATGAACATAGAATTGGTACTTATATTTTAATAGAAGACCACCAACTACGTACAGACCTTCCACGAACCTCCCAGACATAGATCATGTTGCTCATCACTCTTAGCAGTGGGTCACCCCTGAGATGGGACTAAACTCCACCCGGGTAAAGGAATTCCTAGGCTAGGCTAAGAATACAGAAAGGTGCGGAATGAAAAAAGAAGGATTCTCTCCCAGGAGCTTACTTAAGCTCACCGCTCATAGAATCCCATTCCCCACATGCTTGTCCCACCCTAGGAATATACACCTTCACTGTTTCATAGTCCATCGACTACTCCACTTCCCTTCCAGGGCTTCAGAACCAGGCCATATCAATAATTCTCAGAGCTCTATAATTGTTGCTAGACTTAATATAGGATAAATCACTTCCCCAACAACCTCTCTCACCCAGAGAGAGTTGCTCATAGGTCTGACAACCTGCTTCTTCTTTCCAACAAACTCTCTTACCTGGAGAGAGTTTCCCACGGGCCTAAAAACCTG
Source organism: Picea glauca (assembly GCA_000966675.3). NCBI lineage: Eukaryota > Viridiplantae > Streptophyta > Pinopsida > Pinales > Pinaceae > Picea > Picea glauca. The sequence continues at coordinate 429,447 of JZKD02S1944351.1, read as the reverse complement.
TTTCTTCTTTCCAACAAACTCTCTCACCTAGAGGGAGTTTCTCATAGGCTTGACAACTTGCCTCTTCATTCCATGGGCCTGACAGCTTGCCTCTTCACTCCCGCTCCCAGATAACCAACAATAGGATTAAGTGAAAAAGGCTTCAACGTTCAACTAATTCATAGGTAAAAACAACAACTATGACCTTCGGGTTTGGAAATAGGCGTTTCTCCTAACATGCAAGTACAACTCAAGCTTAGGTAGGCCCAAGTGCACTATTCCACCCAGGAGGATCACAGGTTTCATTTGATGATAATACAACATGAGATATGGCTCCAGAAATGCATACCAGTTTCATAGGTCGATAATAGAGGTTAAGTCTCATCTCACGAGTGCATGGGAAGAATGGAAAGAATGGAAGAGAACCCCAAGAATGATTTGTTTTCCCACATAAAAATTAATGTATCAGGATTGACACCTGGCTTCATGAAGTTGCATGAGCTCCACTTAACATTCATTCCCTTTCCACAAGAACTTAGGATTACGTAGGTTATGTACAACCTTAGTTTTTTAGGAAATAATAATATAATATTATTCCCATAGAGATAATCCTGCAATATTATCCCTTTTCCTAGCCTCTTAGCCCCATCCCTTTCCCTACCTAGTGGAGCTTAGTCCCCCATTCTCTTTTATCATGGTCAGTCTACATGCAACGATGTATTTTATTATTGATATGAGTATTTAGAAATACAAAGATAGGCTCTTTGGCCTTTAGCATCTAGGTTCTCTGGCCTAATCATCACATAATCCTCCTAGATTATAATCACTTGGCTCACCAGCCTATAAAACATACATTACATTTACAATTACAAATGGGGTTCAATATTGGGATATTACAATCCCATCCCCTTATTTTTTCACTGTCCTCAGTGAAACTTGTTTCCATATTACAATTCAAATTCTTTAAAAATATCCAAGCTTTTTCTATTGGAAGTTTGTTATCCATCTGGTGCTCTACTTTCTAGAACCAATTCTAGTATTCATACCACAACTGGAAGTCAATTTCTCTATTCCATAGAGCTGCTTCCGAGAATAATCCTGCTCACTGTTCCATTGACACACCCTCCTTATGGAAGCTACCATACCATAAGCATCCTTGAGTTGCCTCCTCCTTGTTGCACTCACCCTTCCAGGCTCATGCATCCCTTCACTGCTACGTAGTCCTTCAACAATCCATATTGCCAAGGATTTCAAACACGAGGAGAGTGTTAACCCATTACCAGAACCCCACCAAGATTCTCCAATTATAGGGATTTAGTTTCCTCATTAGTAGTTGTTTTTTCCTAGCTTCCAACTTTAATCAATATTATCTCATCTGCATCACACACATGCAATTATCATGAGAGAACATCAAAGAATTCATTGAGGACTCGACTTATTTCATAAGTAATTCAACTTTTCCCAAAATATGAAATTCAATTTCATAATTTTTCATTGTTGTTGCAATAATAAGATGCAATCTTCCTTATGGATTTCAGAAAGCACCATGTTGAACACTATTTTTCCTATAATCCTTTCATATTGCATTCAATCAACAAATTGTCAATATTTCTTGTACATGATAATTTCATTGCACTATGTACCAAAAATTATGAAGTGATTTTAGAATTACCTACACCTAGAAATCCAATCACAATACCAAACAATTTTATTAAATAAAGAATGAATTATCATTCTGTGCATAAGCTTGTTCACAATAAATATCAGTAAGTTCATTACTTTAATTTCTGAACAGAAAAGTTTCTGTAGTCAATATTCATGTGACTGCTTGTCTTGCAACTTTCCTGTTGCAACTTCTAACAACTTCTAAAATGTTCTCAATTTCAGTAGTTAACAACATTTATGTTTTTAGTATAATTATTTCCATGCAACAATATATATGTATGCATTCACAAACACATTCAAAAAATGCATTTAAGTATACAATTATACCATGCCTAAGTGAAACTCTCAATTTATATCTATTCAATACGCCTTTGCATTGAGTTTCAAAATGATCCTTATCTAAGTCATCTATCTCACCATCCATAAATTGGAAATATGGAAAATTTCTTGACACCCTCATCACACACTTCCCATTGTCTTCTCGATTATTTGGATGCCTTCCTTTCCGACCCAAACACTACACCAAGAGTATAACTCTTTGGTGTGCATTAGTGTTAGATAAAAGGTTGTAGTCCAAGCATTATTTAAAGATAGAAAGCTTTTGGGTAGTTGTGTGGTATATAAACTTTCCATATCCATACCTTTCCATATCCAACCATGTACTAGTCTCATGCATGACTAGTTTTCCTGGCATCATTCCTATAACAAGTTCTTATCTTTTATTTCTTTGGTTATTACCTCATAACCAAGATAACATGACATGTTACTATGTCAGTGTGTGCATTCTAAAGCTAAAAATATTTGATATCTCTAATGGGCCTCTATCCTTTACCACACCTAGTGGTATCTTATTCATGTTAATTCATTTAAATAATACCATACTGTGTATTATAAAATTCTATCTGGGGAAATTCTCACCGAAATTCCCCCTCAACAATTATGCAACGTAATTTTCAAAGAAATACTTACCTACATAGCTTCCATTAAATAAATTTGATGCTACCTGATTAGATGATGACAATAGAATCTTTCATGCCTCTTTATTAGACTTATAAACAACATTTTATATTTCCATTGCTTCCTTTCATATGCAACAACATTATCTGCAACACTTGCAACATGAAAGCATTCTCTATTTATGGTTGTCCCAACAATCTATAACATAATTGTTGCGATAGTAATTGCAATGAATTCTTTCTCCCTGTATCACTTTTCCTTGTTGATCCCAAAGTCTTCATCTCTCCTAGATTCTTGAATCTTCTTGTGCTCTCACTGTAATCATTGTGCATGATTATTTCTAACCTGAGCAATTTCTAGTCAAATCACTCTTAGATGCCTTTTCTTTCTTAACCAAATTCTAAGATAATATCAACCTTCAACTTTCATTTATTTTCTGGATCCAACTAATCCAATTCCTACTTGGACGAATTACAATTCCAAACATGTTGTCTTATAGACTTTGGGTCTTCAACATCCTTTTACTTCTCAGGATTGAACTTCTTCATCACTTTCCTGAATGAGTAATTTAGTACTTGAGGCTTCCTACATACTTCTCTTCTCTTTTCTTAGCCAACTTAACCTCAAAATTGACTTGCATAACCAATCTCTAGAATACTATAAGGATGCACCTATGCCTCCTTCGCTAGATGTACAAAATTAATTAAAGGTACTCAACACTGCTTTTACTTTACCATTGTAATTTCTAGTGATACTTCCAACCTATGGGAATTTCACTCATGGATCTATGCCACTTAATATGTATTATTATCAAGCACCATATTATTTGCATTCAAAACCATTCCTAGAACCATTTTTGATGTAAGAGCATTGTAAGAAAGTGCAAAGGTGAAGGACAGCTGGAATTTCACCAGCACGTATTTTGAAGACATTTTGAATTCAAATGAAGGAACAATAATGTAATAGATAGGAGGATGTATTTGTATTTATGTTTTGGGGATTGTAAACAGATCTTGAGTGTTGCTCTCATCTGTCGGATATGAAGGCATTTATTGTATTAAATGTAAAGTAGTTGTAGCTTTTAATTCCTATTAGATAGCTAGAGATGTAAGAGGGAAAAATCTAGAAATCTCCCTCGTAGGTATTGTATTGTAATCAAATCAGTTATTCTCAATTGTAAGCTCTAGAGAAAGAGAATAAGAGATCAAAGATTGTAAGATTTGTATAAGCAGATAGTTGTTGCTATTGAACCCATGTACAAGAGCACTGGAATTAATATAAGAATGCTTTGATTCCATTTCATGGTGTGTCATGGTTACTGTTTACATATATTGAATGGTATGTTTACAGTCTACTTATATTCTCTGTTATGCATGTGTTTCCAATGCTATGTGTGTATATTCTCTTGATTTCATGTTGAATGTATGAAGTCTGTGAGAAGAGAATTATAAGTTTCAATTGTTTCTCTTCCTGAGAAGTCCTGCAAGAGTGCAGTGAAGGTCCGCAAGGAGTGCGTTGACGAGGTTTTGGGTTTCATCTCAGAAGAACTCGGGAGGGATATCGTTGATTCTTATACCAACAGAAGTGTAGGTATAACACAGAGCCATGCAAGGTGTGCATAGGCCGGTTGAAGTCTTAGACTTTACCCACCAAGGAGAAGGGTTGAAGAGCTGTTGTTGCAAGGGAGTGCACAGAGTTGAAGGTTTAAAATAACCAGAGGTTATTGTGAATGTAGCAAGGAGTGCGTGCAAGAATCCTTTAGGAATCCTTGAGTTTGCAGTAGAACAAATCTTGGGAAGGAAAGGGACTTGGAATAAGTTCAAAGGAAGGACGAGGTCTAATGTCACCTCGTGAAATCCAAATTTAGAAGGGAAAAGATGCCAAGACGTTTGGCCAGGGGTATTTGGGAAGGTTGAACGAACAATTGAAATTCTCAGAAGGAGAATCGTTGAAGTTTCATGGACCGTTAGATCTTACAGACTAGCAGGAAGATTAAGACTAAGTGTCTTTCAACAATCATAAACTCAGGAGGAATAGTGGTCGTTGGATTTAGATCAGCGAGATCCATTGATCTCGTGCTTGAATTTCATCGTTTTGAAATTCGGGGCATGGAGAAAGTTGTGACTCGGAGTCGAGAGTTGCGAACTCCCGATTCGTGAAGTACCGATAGAATCATGACAGTCAAATCATGGGAAGCTCAGATCCATCGATCGTGACGAGGAATCATTGTGATTTCAGCTATTGGTGAAAGGTGTTGTTGCATTACAAATTGTCGGTACAAAAAATCCTGAATTGTGAAATATTTGGCCCCAGATCATAGTCGAGGGTCATGTTAAGAAAGTCAAGGGAGGAATCAAAGGACCCGTTATCCTTTTTGGGGTTTCAAGGATTCAAAAAGTTAGGGAGACTCATACTAGGGGTTGTGAAGTCGCAAAACCTGATATACCTTGTTGGTGGAGTGTGTGGTCACGTTAGTTTTTCACGTGGATGTGAGTTGGAACTTAGTGCTTGTTTGCACAGGCGTAACTTCTAAGAAGGAACTGTGGATAGACACTTGTGTGTTGAGGATTCCTGCGGGGAATCAAAGAGTCATGTTGGCACAGGGGAAGACCTAGGGTTCACTCCAAGAGTGCATGAACAAGTCCTAGGTACTGGCCCTTTCGGAAACACCTACGAAGCAGATGCAATCTCACCCGAAGCAACAAAGGGGGGGTTGTAGGAAAACGATGTCTACAACCAGGGGAATATCAAGGGGATCTTGTATAAAAACTATTACGGTATTCATATATCATTTACCAACGAGATCTACTTTGTGCAGCTATAGTTCTTGATCTAACAAAGTAATGCAAATAACAATATAATAATGATAGAGATAAAATCATTAATTACTCACACAACACAAGATGTACGTGGTTCACCCTCTCTCTAGGGTTACGCCCATAGAACTATGCTTATAATATATTAAGATAAATCTTACAGTTTTGATCTGCACTCTTGTCCAGCAGATCCTCTCTCTCCTTCTGTTTTCCTCTCCTCCCTCCTGCGAACCTAGCTACAGGACCTGATCTTCGCACCCAACTGAAGATCTTACAATACCAGAAGGCTTCGACACTTCTCTCTCCCAATACAATGACCTCTCACCATAGTAATAGAGATAAATCAATAACAATAGCATACCCTCCTCTAGTACCAACCCGAAATAGGTCCTCTCAACCTCTATTTATACATTATGGTCCCTTACCGATAGCCTTAGGCTGAAACCTAGGTGTCAAAACCCTAATTACCAAAACCCTAGGTGTCTAAAACCCTAGGTCAACTTGATCCTCTTTTTTCAAACTTTGCTAGCCTATCTTTCCTTCCTTCTCGTGCGGTGCTCCAAAGCATCCAATGGTGGATTTTTCCACTTCCTGAGTTGTCCTAGGTCCATCTTCCTTACTGATCTTTCATCGTCAATCTCCTCATCCAATGGCTTGATTTTTTGCACTTCACTCCATCTTTTCTGCTCGTTTGCTCACTTCGACCCAGTGACAGTCACTGTGTCTCCTGCGAAGTTCACTTTTTACCTTTTCTTCATTGTTTTCCTTTTCCTTTCATATCCAAGGGCCAATAGGCCCCCAACACGCACCTATGACTCATCCTGAGGCACTTCAGATCTGCTCCTTTTGTTTTACTTCGACTTTAGACTATGCAGTGCAGCCTTTGATTTCCACTTTATGCCTCCTTCCCATCCTTGTCGAGACTGTATTTTCTCTTTTTGGTGCCCAGTTTCAACTACACCTGATACCTAAACCATTTTCCTCATGCCTTTACTTGGAGCTATGAGGCAACCAGTTGTCATAGTACGACTTCAACTGACTCCCATTCACCAATCCTTATTTCCATTATCCATTCAGCGTCTTCAGCTGCACAGCTCTTCCCTCTGTGACATAGGTGATCTCATATGGTCCAAGCCAATGCGTTATGAACTTTCCAGGGTGTTTAATAAACTTACTGTCGTATACCAGTACTAAATCACCTTGCCTGAATATCGTTTTCTTGATGTGCCTTTCGTGGTAGGCCTTTTCTCGTTCCTTCCAAACTTGTTGATGGAAGCCTGCAATGAATCTGTCTTCTTCTAGTTTGACTAACTGTACTAGCCTCTCATGAACAACACTATTATCATCCATGTCTGTAAATGAAACAATTCTTAAGCTTGGTAACAAATACTCCATCGGGACAACAACTTCAAGACCATAAACCAACTTGAAAGGGGTCTTTGTTGTTAATTTCTTGCAAGTGGTTTTGTAAGCCCATAGTACTGTTGGTACTCTTAGATCCCAGTCATCCCTATTCACGCTACAAATATTTGTTAATGATATCTCCAAGATCTTGTTGAAGGATTCAACCGTTCCATTTGCTTGTGGATGATAAGGTGTACTCTTCTGATGGTGGACTGCAAATTATTCAGTCATGGATTCGACTGTCTTATTGATGAAGTGTGTACCTTGATCAATCATAAGGAACTTAGGGAATCCAAACTTGGTTATTATGTCATCAAATATAAAATGCACAGCTGTAGCTACACTACAATCCTTGACTACTCTTGCTTTGGCCCATCTAGTTAGGTATTCTGTCACAGTGATAATATACCTTGCTCTTGTGTGCTTTCCTAGTGGGTTTATAGGTCCCACGCAGTCAATGGCCCATTTTTCAAATTCTTGTAGGGTCATTTGTGGTGCTAATGGCATCTCATCTCGTCAGGATGGTTTTCCAACTCGCTGGCATACATCGCATGCTCTGGTATATTCTTTAGCATCTCAGTGTAAGGTCGGCCACCAAAGGTGAGCTCGCAGAATCTTCTGCGCAGTTGCTTTCCCTGCGTAATGTCTTCTTGTGATTCCTTCATGAGCTTCTGTGAGGATCATCAGGTGCTCTATTTCCATAACGCATCTTCTTAGTATCTCATTAGGTCCTATTTTATATAGATGACCAGCTATCAACGAAAAATTTGCAGTGCACACCACTAGTTGTTTCCTCTGGGAGATTGTATACTCACTCAGAGCCATTCCTGTTGATAGGAACTAGACTATGTATGCGAAGTGGTCATCAATATTTATAATGGAGAGAATTTTTGGATCTGGTAATGTATCCTCTAGACTGGTAGTTTCTTCTCCATGTTCCAACCTCGACAAGTGGTCTGGGCCTTTGTTCATTTTTCCTGGCTTAACTATGATCTCAAAATCATACTCTTGAAACAACAGAAGCCATCTGTAGATTCGCCCCCCCCCCCATACTGGCTTGTTGACTAGGTACTTTAGTGTGGAGTGATCAGTAAACATTTTAAAGTGTCCTCCCAACAAATAGTGGCGGAATTTCTACAATGCATACACCATGGCTAGTCCCTCTCTCTCTGTAGTGGTGTAATTAACTTCAGCTATGGATAGCTTCTTGTTGGAAAATGCTAATGGGTGATCAATGTCCCTTTCTCCAGGTTGTGTCCATACTTCTCCTAATGCAATGGAAGATGCATCAACATGCACATGAAATTCCTTGCTGTAGTCTGGGAAGACTAGAATAGGCACAGTTACCATCTTTTGTTTCAGTGTGTCGAAGCTCTGCTGGCATTCTTCTGTCCAACCTAAATGATAGTCTTTCTTTAATAAATTCTCCATTGGCATAGTAATCTGAGCATATCCTTTGATAAATTTCTTTTAATAGCCAGTATGTCCTAGCGTAGTGCGCAGTTGTTTGACTAAAGTAGGTGGTGGCAAATCAACTATAATTGCAATATTGGATGGATCCACCAAGAATCCTTGCTTGCATACAATATGTCCTAATAATACTCCAAATGGTGAGAAGAAGATGCACTTCTTCAAATTCAAATAGATTTGACATTGCATGCATTTATCCAGCATTATCCTTAGACATTCAATATGATTTTTCAACAAACTAAAAATAGTCCAGTCATCAAAGTATTCTTCTAAAAATTTATGCAAAAATTCTTTGAATGCTTCAACCACCACCCTGGAAAAGATGGTTGGGGAATTCTTCAATCCAAATGGAATTACTGTATATTGGTAGGATCCCCACTCTGTAGCAAATGTAGTCTTATGGTGGTCCTCCTTGGCAATGCGGATTTGATGGTATCCTGAAAATCCATCAGTAAAAGAGTATACTTCTTGGCCTCCCACGTTATCCAACACTTCGTCTGTGAATGGTGTAGGGAAAGGATCATGTAGACAAGCATTATTCAGCTTCCTGAGATCTACGCAAATCATGATCTCACCTATCTTCTTATCTTGCACTACCATGGGGCTAATCCACTCCGACTCCTCAACAGGTTCAATAATCCCTGCTTCTAGCATTCTGTCAAGATCAATCTTTACTTTTTCCTTGTATTTCAGGTTCAGTCTATACAGTATTTGATTGACTGGATTTGCATCTAGTTTCAAAGGTATTCTCATCTCTCCCATAGGTCCTTTAATACCCTTCATATCAGTGAACTTCGTTGGGAACAAGTCCTGATAATTGTACAATAATTCTGTGATTTTGTCAATGGTAGCAGCGTCCCAGTAATCTCCGACATTGGCAAGATTTGGTGTCTCCTCTGTCCCAATATTGACTTTCTTTATCTTTATTGGTTGTCCAATGAATGGAATTTCAACTCCTGGTCCTTCTACATCTCTTTGGCCTTCTGTTTCTGCGATATTCACCTTCCTTGGTGATGCAGGAGCATCACCAACGTCAAGCGAGCGTGGGGCAAGCACCAACACATTTTGGGCACATGATGAATTGCTTAAATTTTTTTGAAGATGGATGTACCAAATGTAAATGTAATAGTTAAGGAGAGGCGTACTTATAGATTGTAATCAGACCTTGGGTGATCCGCTCTCATCTGAAGTACTAAGAAGGAATTTATGTTAGTAGGTAGCTTTGAATTCTTAGATTAGATTGTTTTAGGAGCAGAGGGAAAACGGATATAGACACCCTCATTGTATTATTGTATGATAGTGAAGAACATTACCAAGAGAAGAGCATATAGAGCTGGAGTATAGAAACTATGTTTGAAAACCACCCATGTACAGAGATTTGAATTAATAGAAAGAGCTCCGATTCAAATTCATGGCGTTTTATTTGTTTCTTGTATGTGTATGCTGAATGGTATGTTCATGGTTTTACTCTTTCTGTTATACATTTGCTTTCTATTCTATGTATGAATGATTTCAGGATTATGTTTGAAGTATGAGAGAGAAAGAGTTAGGAAATGAGTTTCAATTATTTCTCTGTCTGAGTGAGAGTTCCTTCAAGGAGTGCAGTTGAATTGTCTGCAAGGAGTGTGTTGACAAAGGGTTTGGAGGTTTGTCTCTGAAAGCTCAAATAGGATAGCTTTGTTCTCATTTCCTCAAAAGTGCAGTTAGGCACAAGAGCCGTGCAAAGTGTGCGCAGGCTGAGTGAAGCTTCAGGGGTTTGTAACCTGAATGACTTGTTGAGAGACTCCTACTGCAAGGAGTGCACAAAGTCGAAGGGAGTTCAACACTTGAAAGCGTTTGAAGGTCTACCGCAAGGAGTGCTAGTAGGAGTTTTTCTGAAAGACTCGAAGTCGTGGAAAACCTCAGAAGGGTTCGAACCTTCGAAGTCGTCAAAGGGAAGAAGAGGCTAAGTGCCTTGAAGAATTGAAAGGAGGTGTAGCTATGTCGTGATGCAAGAGGACAAGTTCCACGTAGAGAAATATTTTGTTTAAATTTCGCAGAAGTTCTCAAGGGAAGAGACAAACGGTCGAAATTCTCCATAGAGAATTTGTGAAGTCCTTCCAGTCGTCCGATCTGATAGAGAAGCAAGGGGGTTACGACTGTTTGCAAAGGTCCAAGCTCAGGAGATCATGAACCGTCAGACCTCACTTAGATACCCGTCAGTCGTGGAATCTGACAGGAGTTGCACGGGTTTTAAACCCTCGCAAGTAGAGTGAAAAATACTTAAAGGCATCGGGATATAGGGACTTCAGAATTCGGGATATCAAAAGTATTGAGGATAGGAGATCGGGTCACTTCATAGTGAAAACCCCGAATTCGATCTGAGCCGTCCATTCATTTAGACATGTGGCGGAGATCAAGAACCCATCGGTATTTCGACTACCGGGGTTTCGAGTTGACAGAGAAATTGTGACATCGGGGAATCGCAAGTCGTAAAATCCCGAAATGAATCAGGACCGTCTGTCTTTTGAGACACGTGGGGTGATCAAGATTCTGTCAGCATTTCGCATTTCGGGATTTCGGGGATCAAGAGGACAGGATGCAGAGCATTTCAGCATTTGATTTCACCAAATCGTGAAATGATTGAGGACCATCCATCATAGGAGGATGTGTGGCAGAAATCCAAGAGTTTGGGGAAAATCCTAATAGGAAAGTCCATCGGCTTATCGGGGTTCGACATTTCGCAAATCCTGAATATAGGAGACCCATGCATTTTGGGAATGGAAGTTCCAAAATCGTGAAAAGGTGGAAAGCCCGGAAAAGAATAGCAGTAAAGGATATCGGAATTTGGGAATTCGTATTTTGTGGTGACATGAGGTTTTTGGCATCGAGCGTCTCGAACTCCCGATAAGATAAAATCACATTGACCGTTGGATCGAACGGGGAATCAAAACCGTTGATTTATTTTGGTGACCAAAAATTGGAGTTTTGGTAATGTGGGAATCGAGATTTCAGAGGTCGAGGGGATGAGTTGCATGGCATTGCGACTCCCGAAATCATGATAAGGAGAAAGGTGAGATAGAGAGAGGAAAGGTCAAGTGCCATAATTTCAGGTTTCGGGGGTCTTAGAGACAAGACACTCGACCAAAAGACTCGCAAAATCGTGAAGTCTGATATTTCGAAGTATAAGGGGGAAATTTCTCAAGGTTGTTTGTGGGTTCAGATTTCCCGAAAGGGAAATAGAAGGGCCAATCGAGCACTTTGGGCCAGAAGAGAGGAAACGATCCTGCACGGATCCTGATCTGTGGATCTAGGAAAAGGGGGTCTGCGTCAAGTTGGTATCAGAGCACAGAAAGGTTTCTTTGCTTTCTATATCAAGGAAAAGGAAGATTCACCATGCTGCCAAGAAGAAGGGACATGCAAACACCCGACCCGCTAGAGGAAAGGGAAATACCAAGAAGAAGAGGTAAGCAGATACTTGACCTAGCCATGGCAAGAGAAATGCGTGATTTACGCGCCAGACATGAGGACATGGAGACGGCACAGAGGTGCACAGTCGGTGTTGGGGATCTTAGTGATTATGAAAGTGAAAATGAAGTTGAACATAAAGAAGAAGAAATTTCAACGAAAGATGCCACAAATGAACGCTTGATTAGAGTTGTCGCAAGGATGGGTGCCAGGGCAAAAATGGACATCCCAGTTTATGAGGGAAACCTGGATGATGAAGAGCTTCTAGACTGGATTAGAGCTCCGGACACTTATTTTGACTATGAAGATGTCGAGGAAGATAAGAAGGTCAAACATGCTGTCACAAGATTCAAAGGACATGCAACATTGTGGTGGGATGAACTACAAGTTGATAGACGCTGCAAAGGCAAGCAAAAAATCAAGAGTTGGGATAGGATGATTGCGAAGATGAAGGCAAAATTCATTCCCAGGGATTACCAGATTACTCTGTTTCGAAGAATGAAAAATTTGAGACAGAAGCTGATGACAGTGAAGGAATATACTGAAGAATTATACAGGCTGAACATCAGGGCAGGTCATCAGGAAAGCGATCATGAAAAGGTTTCTAGGTACATGAATGGCTTGAGATATGACATTCAGGATGAGATGAGCATGATGACCATATGAACGGTGGAATATTCTTATCATATGGATCTAAAAGCTGAAGAGAAGCTGAGCCGAAAACAAGGTTAGAGAGGCTGAGGCAGAAGTCAAGCCAGAGGCAAATCAATTGCCCAGGATAGAAATCAGAAACAAAAGGAAGAATGGAAGAAACCTCAGATTGAGAGAGGTGGAAGCTCATAGAAAGGGCAATATGCTGGATAGAGAAGGTAGTATGTTGATCATAAAGGAGAGTATGATGATAACAACATTTTTCCTCATACAAGAGGAAGAGGAAGAGGAAGAGGTGGAGTGATAAAATGCTTCACGTGCAGAAAGGTCGGACACAAGTCTTATGAATGTCCAGACAAGAAGAAAGAGGAAGGAGAGACTCACATTGTCAAAGCGCAGAGGTGGAATGTTGAGGCAGAAGATGCTGAAGGCGGAAGATTGCTGATGATGCAAAAAGTTCTCTTAACACTAGAGAAGGAGGTGGAAAATCCAGTACAAAGGAACAATGTTTTTCAGCCTGCTTGCAAACCCAAGGACAGGGTATGCAAGGTCATTGTGGACAATAGTAGCACAGATAATCTCATTTCTACAGAGATGGTAGAAAATATGGAGCTGGAGACAATTGAACATCCAAGTCCATATAGAGTTTCATGGCTACAAAAAGGACATCAGGTAAATGTCACTAAATAGTGTTTAGTTGAATTTAAGATAGGAGGATATAATGATAAGAGATTATGTGTTGTTATTCCTATGGATGTTTTTCATTTATTGCTGGGTAGACCGTGGCAATATGAAATAAATGTGATCCATGATGGGAGAAAGAACACATACACCCTAGAGAAGAATGGGAGAACTCACATGTTGCTTCCAATCAAAGATAAGGAGGTGAAACCTGAAGTAAGAAACACCGTACTTCTCATGAGTGGGAAGGAACTTCTTACAGAGGTTAAGAAGAAGGAGGAATTGCAATTCATTATGGTCAGGAAGCCAAAGATTGTTTTAACTAGCGCAAGGGTAGATGATTTACCAGAAGAGGTTCAGGAACTGCTGGAAGAGTTCGCTGACATAGTAGTGGATGAACTACCTCGTTCATTGCCACCGATCAGAAGTGTGAGTCATCATATTGATCTCATACCTGGAGCTAGTTTTCCAAACAAAGCAGCATACAGATTAACGTCGCAGGACAATGAAGAGGTCAAAAGACAAGTCCAGGATTTGTTGGACAAAGGGTTGGCTAGAGAAATCTTGAGTTCATGTGTTGTTCCAATAGTGCTCAGTCCAAAGAAAGATGGAGGTTGGAGGATGTGTATTGACTCGAGGGAAATTAACAATATAACCATCAGGTATAGATTTCCATTGCCAAGGATGGATGATCTGATGGATTTCTTAAGTGGAGCAATTTTTTTTTCGTAGATTGATTTAAAAAGTGGTTATCACTAGATTCGCATGAGGGAAGGTGATGAATGGAAGACAACCTTCACGACTAATGAGGGGTTGTATGAATGGCTTGTTATTTCGTTTGGCTTAACGAACGCGCCAAGTACCTTCATGAGGTTGATGAATGAAGTCCTGAAGGAGTCCATCGAAAAATTTGTCATTGTGTATCTAGATGACACACTGATTTTCAGTAAAATAGAGGCAGAGCATCTGAAACACTTAGCTACAGTGATGAAGAGATTATAGAAAGAGAAGCTACTGATAAACATGAATAAATACTCATTCATGAAGACATAGCTCATTTATTTGGGTTTTTTTATTTCTGCAGATAAATTAAGGATGGATCCAGATAAAGTGGAGGTGATCAAGAATTGGCCATCACCGAAGAGCATATTTGAGGTGATAAGTTTTCACGAACTGGCTAGTTTCTACCAGAAGTTCATCAGGAATTTTAGTGGAATTAGTGCACCAATGATGGACACAGTGAAGAAGAGACATAAGTCTTTTCACTGGACAGAAGAGGCTGAGAAAAGATTCAATTTGTTGAATAAGAAAATTACGGAACAACCAATTTTGTTGTTGCTGGATTTCAAAAAGACCTTTCAAGTGAAATGCGATGCAAGTGGATTTGCAATAGGGGCGGTCTTGAGTCAAGAAGATAGGATGATAGCATACTTCAGTGATAAGATGAATGAAGCAAAAGTGAAGTACTCCACATATGACAAGGAGTTCTATGTTATTATTCAGGCATTGAAGAAGTGGAGACACTATTTTATTCCGAAGGAGTTTGTCTTATACAGTGATAATCATGCTTTGCAATTTGTGACTCAACAGGAGAAGTTGAATAAAAGACATGTTAAATGGGTTGAATACATGCAAAAATTTACTTTTGTAATTAAGCATATTTCTGGAACTGCTAATAAAGTTGTTGATGCTTTGAGCAGGAAATGTTTGCTGTTGCAGGAGTTCAGAGTTAAAACACTGGGTTTTGATGATCTCAGGGACATGTATAGAGATGAGCTAGATTTTAAAGAGGCATATGGAGCAGCAGAGAATTAAATTCTCAGGGACAAAAGTCCATGGACAAAATACATGATCCAAGAAGGATTATTGTTTAAGGTAATCAACTTTGTATTCCAAAATGCTCCATGAGAGAAATTGTTGAAGGAGAAACACAGTGGAGGATTGGTCAGACATTTCAATCATGACAACACATTCAAAAAGTTGAATGAGTCATATTTTTGGCCAGGAATGCGAGCAGACGTCAAAATATTCATGGACAGATGTAGAATTTGTCAACATTCAAAAGGAAAGAGGTAGAATGCAAGATTTTATCAACCATTTCCCATGCCTAAGAAGTCGTGGGATGCAGTCAACATGGACTTCATATTGGGGTTTCCAAGAACACAAAGAGGGTTTGAATCGATCTTTGTGGTGGTGGATAGATTTTCCAAGATGGCACACTTCATTCCATGTCAGAAAACCAGTGACACAACTCACATTGCGAACCTTTTTTTCAAAGAAGTCATTCGACTTCACGGCTTACCAAGAAGAATAGTTTAAGATCGAGACACTAAGTTCGTGGGACACTTCTGGAGAACCTTATGGAAAAATTTGGGAACAAATTTGTCGTTCAGTTCAACTTATCATCCTTAGATGGATGGACAAAAAAAAGTTGTGAATAGGACCTTGGGAAACTTGTTGAGGAGCTTGGTGACAGAACACCACAACAAGTGGGACAATATTTTTCCATAGGCGGAATTTGCTTATAATGATTCAATCAATAGAAGCACAAGGTAAAGTCCATTCCATATTGTTTATGGGATGAAGCCAAGAGGAGTTTCGAAATTGGGAGATTCAAAACAGATTGTGACTAGGAGTGCTAGTGCATAATATTTCACAGAGACGATGAAGGAACTTCACAGCCAGGTGAAGGAGAAATTGCAGAACTCGAGCCAAGAGTATAAGCGCAGAGCAGATCAACATAGGAGACAACTTTAATTTGAGGTTGGTGATTTGATTCTGGCACATCTGAGAAATTAAAGGTTCCCAAAGGGGACATATAACAAACTGAATATGAATAAGATCGGACCATGTAAGGTCTTGAAGAAATTTGGAGCAAATGCTTATGAGATTGAATTACCCGATGGGATCAGAATTTCTTCGATAGTCAATGTCTCAGATTTGTACCCATACAAAACTGAGGAAGAAGGAATAAGTGATGAACAACCAGAGGTCCAATAGATAAAACATATGCCTATTGTAAAGAAGCCACAGATGGAAAGCATACTAGAGAAAAGAGTTAGCAAGAATACCAGAATAAAGGAATACTTCAAATACTTGGTCAAGTGGACGGGACATCCAGTTGAAGATGCCAGCTGGGAGAATGAAGCAGTGATTTAGAAGCATGGAAAGACTGTGCAAGAGCTCATGGACAGGAGCCCATGAAAATTTTCAAGCTATGGAGTATGATGTAGGAGCATCGCCAACGTCAAGCGAGCGTGGGGAAAGCACCAACGCATTTTGGGCACGATGAATTGTTTAAAAACTTTTGAATATGGATGTACCAAACGTAAATGTAATAGTTAAGGAGAGGCTTACTTATAGATTGTAATCAGACCTTGGGTGATCCGCTCTCGTCTGAAGGACTAAGAAGGAATTTATGTTAGTAGGTAGCTTTGAATTCTCAGATTAGACAGTTTTAGGAGCGGAGGGAAAACAGATATAGACACCCTCATTGTATTATTGTATGATAGTGAAGAACGTTACCAAGAGAAGAGCATACAGATCTGGAGTAAAGAAGATGTGTTTGAAAACCACCCATGTACAGAGATTTGAATTAATAGAAAGAGCTCCGATTCAAATTCATGGAATTGTATTTGTTTCTTGTATGTGTATGCTGAATGGTATGTTCATGGTTTTACTCTTTCTGTTATACATTTGCTTTCTATGTTGTGTATGAATGATTTCAGGATTATGTTTGAATTCTGAGAGAGAAAGAGTTAGGAAATGAGTTTCAATTGTTTCTTTGTCTGAGCGAGAGCTCCTGCAAGGAGTGCAGTTGAATTGTCCGCAAGGAGTGCGTTGACAAAGGGTTCGGAGGTTTGTCTCTGAAAGCTCAGATAGGATATCTTTGTTCTCATTTCCTCAAAAGTGCAGTTAGGCATACGAGCCATGCAAAGTGTGCACAGGTCGAGTGAAGCTTCAGGGGTTTGTAACCTGAATGACTTGTTGAGAGACTGCTGCTACAGGGAGTGCACAGAGTCGAAGGGAGTTCAACACTTGAAAGTGTTTGAAGGTCTGCCGCAAGGAGTGCCAGCATGAGTTTTTTTGAAAGACTCAAAGTAGTGGAAAACCTAAGAAGGGTTTGAACCTTCAAAGTCGTCGAAAGGAAGAAGAGGCTAAGTGCCTTGAAGAATTGAAAGGAGGTGCATCGATGTCGTGCTGCAGGAGGACAAGTTCCACGCAGAGAAATATTTTGTTTAAATTTCACGGAAGTTCTCAAGGGAAGAGAAGGACGGTCTAAATTCTCTGTAGAGAATTTGCGAAGTCCCACCAGCCATCCGATCTGACAGAGAAGCAACGGGGTTATGAATGTTTCCAAAGGTTCAAGATTAGGAGATCGTGAACCATCAGACCTCACTTAGATACCTGTTAGTCGTGGAATCTGACAGGAGTTGCACGGGTTTTAAACCCTTGCAAGCAAAGAGAAAAATCCTGAAAGGCGTCAGGATTTTGGGACTTCAGAATTTGGGATATCGAAAGTCTCGAGGACAGGAGATCGTGTCACTTCATAGTGAAAACCCCGAATTTGATCTGAGCCATCCATTCATTTGGACACGTGGTGGAGATCAAGAACCCATTGGTATTTCGGCTACCGGGGTTTCGAGTTGACAGAGAAATTGTGACATCGGGGAATCGCAAGTCGCAAAATCCTGAACTGAATCAGGACTGTCCATCTGTTGAGACACGTGGGGCAATCAAGAGTCTGTCGACATTTCTCATGTCGGGATTTCAGGGATCGAGAGGGCAGGATGCAGAGCATTTTGGCATTTGATTTCATGAAATCGCGAAATCATTGTGGTTCGTCCATCATAGGAGGACGTGTGGCGGAAATCCAAGAGTTCAGGGAAAATCCTGATAGGAAAGTCCATCGAATTATCGGGGTTTGGAATTTCACAAATACTAAAGATAGGAGACCCGTTCATTTCGGGAACAGAAGTTCCAAAATCACGAAAAGGTGGAAAGCCCGGAAAAGAATAGCAGTATGGGATATCGAAATTCGGGAATTCGGAGTTTGTGGTGACATGAGGTTTTTGGCATCAAGCATCTCGAACTCCTGATAAGAGAAAATCATGCTGACTGTTGGATCGAACAAGGAATCACAACCATCGATTTCTTTTGGTGACTGAACATCGGAGTTTTGGTAATGTGGGAATCAGGATTTCTGAGGTCGAGGGGATGAGTTGCATGATATTGCGACTCCCAAAATCGCGATAAGGAGAAAGGTGAGATAGAGAGAGGAAAGGCCAAGTGCCATAATTTTTGGTTTCGGGGGTCTGAGAGACAAGACTCTCGACCACAGGACTCGCGAAATCACGAAGTCCGATCTTCCGAAGTATAAGGGGGAAATTTCTCAAGGTTGTTTGTGGATGCAGATTTCCTAAAAGGGAAATAGAAGGGCCAGTCGAGCACTTTGGGCTAGAAGAGAGGAAAAGATCCTGCACGGATCCTGATCTATGGATCTAGGAGAAGGGGGTCTGCGTCACTTTGGTCATCATCTTCATCAACATTAGTGTTGTAGAAGATATGCAGTTTCTAGAGGGACGTAGTCCATTCATCCTCTTCTTTCTCTAAAGGGAAGTCAGATGCCTCCTTAAATACTTTCTGTCTCACCATCTGTCGTGCTTGATCTACTGAAGGAGATTCACTTTCAAACAAAAAGGTGATTATAAAATTCTGGATCATACCTTCCCATTCTGAAGTGACGATGCACATTTCTTCTTAAAGGTACCAGTTGATCGGGGTGGTATCCAACGTATTGACAAATCTGTGTACCCATTGTTCTCAAGGAATGTCATTCCAGGACTCTTCATAGCTGTGTATGTGGTCCTTTGGGTAGCTTTGACCTGTGTATCTTACTTTGCATCTTCCTACTTGTGTTGAAAACTGTGTTGTCATAAAAGTGCGACATTGTGTCCAATCCGTGATGTTTCCCTTGTGCATTCCCCACCATCTTGCTAGTGTGGCCTTCATGGCCTCATCAATTGCCAACAACCTCTGTTGTGTTGGTACAATTGTCTCAAATTCTGATAAGAAGTTCTCTAAAGGGTTCAGTGCATCAAATGTGGGTAGATTACTCACTGTTGTGCCCATCTAGAGAACTTCTCTAGTTATCCTAGCACATCTTCTTGTATATACTTCATACATCTAGTTATGCCAGTTCTCTAGCACTTCTTCTAATTCGGATGAACATGTGTTGTCACTTGGCCAACTCATATTCCCATCAACTGTAGGGTTGATATAATCCTTTTGTATGGCTGTTAATTTGTAGATGTTTTCCAGTTCAAATGCATGGTCTTCTTCTCTAATAGGCTCTGTATATCGTGGACCCTCATCTGGATCTAAAGGTGCAATGACCCTAAGGCCAACTTTCTCAAATGTCATGCATCTTTTCTTTAGATCAACAACAATAGAATTTTCAAAGTCCCAATCAATTCCTAACAATGTAGGGTAAGGACAACTATCATCAAAAATTTCAATTTCCTCAAAATCTGCAAAGGTTCTTACTCCATCGATGTCCACTGGGACATGCTCTAATCGTCCAAATGGACTGACAACTTGCTGATTATCCATGCGAAGCCTAACAGGGGAATATATCAGCGTGGGTTTTCCCATCAGTGCCCAAGTCTGTTTCATCATGACATTGACCTTCGACCCTAAGTTGAGGACCACATAGTCTATCTCATACTCTCCTATCCAAGCATTCAAGTGTAATTATTTATTTTTCCTTCTCCTTTTTCCAATTTGGTGCACCGCCCTATTTAGTAAGGGGTCTATATTTCCTAGCTCATACTGCTTGATTAAATCTTGTAATTCTTGTACAACGCCTTTGTTATCACTGAAATTTCGTCCACACATGGCGACAAGAACTCAGCATCGACAAACAACAATGAATTCATTCATGGCCCTGAATTAACCTTACAGCATTCAAAAAAGGTCAAAAACTATACAAAATAGTGAAAAATTGAAGAGCACTTTACAGAATTTGGGTGTGCGCACACATGCATGGAACAAGAACATACCATGCGTGCATACGCGCACGATGCGCGACTGTTGGCGCAAAAACCCATGCACCTGCTAAACGACGCATTTATTGAAGTGGTCAGCCTCCCAACCACTTATGGATTAGCTCCCAAGATGATTTGACCCTCAAATCTGAGATGAATCCGCATGGTAGGCTGGTCAAAGACCTAATAAATCCCTAAAGAGCCTCTTTTCACACTACAAAGGAGTTACACAATAACCCAATGCAATGTTATAAAAATCCATGAAGAAACCTCATTTTCTCAAGGAATTTCATGCAATGTTATGCTACCTATATTGTTTTAAGGACTTCATCCTTGACAAGATCACTTTGGCACCATTTCATTGAGCAATCCACCTCTCCATTGAGTGGATTTGCAAAGGAGTTCTTTCATCACCATTTTTATTTTTCTTGTTGTAAGGAGAGCAAGTTTGTGAGGGTCCAAGAGCCTTCCTTTGGAGGAAGAAGGGACTCATAGTCCCCTTTCTTCATTGTGATTTGATTTCTTCAATAGATCAGCCTAAAAACATTGGTGATATCGGTATTTTTGTGTTTTTTATCTCTATATCCATATGCTTATGATTTTAGTTTGTATTAGTTTAATTCTTGCTTATAGTTTTGTTTTTCTTTCTCTAACTCTTTTCTCTACAGCTGTCATGCTCAGCAAGACCCAACTGGGCATGTAAGCACCTCTTATTTGCTCACCAAGGTGACGAAAAGGGTGCAAATAGATTGGCGACCATACTGGGGAAAGGTATCAAATTCCTACCTCATTTGGGTTTATTTTTCTCTTCTTTTAGTTTGTTTAACTTGCAGGTGCACAAACTGGCCTAGGCCGACCTGCTAACCATCCAATTCAAGGGAGAATTGAGAGAAATCCATCCAGATTTTCTTTCTCAACCATTTTTCATAGGTGCGTGGGTATTCCACCCCATAGACGCACATCGTGCGCACATGCTCTTAAACAACAACTTTTCTCTGCGCACATGCGCTTTCTGTCTCAACTCTATTCGCGCGCCTGCGCTCTGTGCGTCTCTGTCTGCACTAGGGGCTGCACATTTGAGTAAAATTTCACATTGTAAGTTGTTGGGATGTGGGGAAGGTCTTTGGCCTTCTTAAAAATGATGTTAAGCATGCTCTAAACACTGCACCACACTTAGTCCCCTCATCATATAAAGGGGTTAGTCTAACACACATAGGCACTTAGGAGGATAAAAATCAATTTCCCTTCTTTGCTTTTTGCCACATGGATGGCTTGTTTTGACTAATAATCTAAGTTGGACATCAATTTTAATCACATCTAAACTTACATTGGGACTAGGAATTGAAGTAACAATCGTTGAGTATGCTCTTCTCTCGCGCCTCCAAGCAATCTTGAGAATCAGAAAAAGACTGTAAAACAATTTCGTCTCCCTTAACAAAGTTTAAAACCTTTAGGGGAGGACAACGACCCTTCTTGGGACCCCTCTTAGTTTTATTTTTCAAACGTATCTTAAATTTGGAACGGGCCCATACATGCTCACATACTACAAAGATAGGATAGTGTTTGGAATTGTGCTTTCTTAGATAAAAAAACTAGGAAAGTTTAAAGGTTTGTAACGGGCCCATACATGCCCACATGTTCAATCTAGGATAGTTTCAAGCTTTTCTAGATTACATCACCATAGGGAGTTAAAGGATAGTAACGGACCCACATGTACACATGCTAGCTTCTTAGGGCTTTTGAATTACGCAAGGTTGTACCAAAGACATCTAGCTAATTAGGTAATCAAACTCTTGTAAGGACCAAGCGAAGTCCACATGCAGCAAGGTGACATCTAATTAAATAAAAATTGGCACACTTTCACTCACACACAAAAGCCACTTCTCACTCACATAGCTTCCTCTCGAAACGTGGAGGTCCAAGTAAGTTTCCTCCAAAGGGATTCCGAAAATACCCTATCTTTTCTTGACAGGACTATCCACTCCCATTTTTAATCAAACGAGGTTGGTTTTCACCCCCAGCCTCACAAAACAACTTCATCTAAAAATCTTTCTAAAAACTCACTAAGTTTTCCTCCATAGGAGGTGCCAAAAGAATTTTTTTATTCTAGGTAGGATTTCGGGGATAGGCATCCAAATAACTCCCTGTTATCTTGTTCTCGCATTGATAAAACATAGAGGTTGTCAAATAGGGAACTTCAAATCCTCCAAGTCAAGTGTTCCAATCACCATAAGGCAGGGAGATACCCGTGAAGGGTTGAAGGCTGAGGTCTAGTTTTTCTGTGTGTCCCCCCTTGAGGCACCCACCTCTTGGAAGGGATCCATCCTGTGACCCATTTCTTAGGCCGAAAATCTAAATGCCGCACTTTAACCGAGGTACCTAGTGACCAACTTTAGGACATCTACCTAGGTGGAAATTGTGGGCTGCAATTGCACCTTGATTGGATTTTGTGTGGATATTGGGAAATATCACCAGTTCTTTCGGGATATGCCCCCTTTACCCCTCATTATAACCAATTAATTCATCCTTCACTAGTTTTTCTTCCGGTGACTTCAGACCCCACTGTTGAGTACTATTGGAAGCTCCAGTGCTATTTTTAGAGGAAGGACGTTACATCTTCTAGGACACGAGCATTTGCTTTCTTTTGATTCCCCCACGCAGACAAAACCCACTTACCCATATATATGCTTCTTTCTCAGTTTACGTATGATGCACATCTGATTACAGTTTGATTTGGATATATATATTGTGTAAACATTCAACGCAAAGGCTTTTTTGTTTCTATATTTCTCTCACCACTTGTTGCACATATTCACACAGCTAGTTTGACATCATAGGGGAACCACAGAACCCCCGTCGTTCACGACGCTTGCTCAACCTCCCTCCTATCTTAGGGGGAGTATATGGTCATACCCGCTCATCGGTACCTCCTTCACACACTCCTGTGAGTGCTACTATCTTAGGATCAACTTTGCTTGGTTCTACATTACTTGGGTCAACTCCCCAAGGTCATCTGTTCAATCGCTTTCCTTTACATGGAAGCGGGGGACCCTCTTCCTCTCAAGGAGGGAGCACCAACCCACCTAGTCCCCATCAAGGGTCAGGTTCATAACACACTATGGTTGGAGATAACCCTCCCACCCCACTACAGATGCCATATTTGGCCTCTCTTAACATACCGAATCTCACCAAACTCACCAATGATCCTATATTGTATGACGCCACATGGCCTGCAATGCCAACCAAACTTCCTTCAGACATACCAAAGTTTGAAGGAAAGGCAGGGGATGACCCCACCAACCATGTCATGAACTTTCATCTATGGTGTTCTTCCAATAGAATTATGGATGATTCCATCAGACTGTGATTATTTCAATGCACACTCACTGGCCCATCAGCCAAATGGTATGTCGAAGAAAAATCAGGGTCCCATGGGACCTTTGAGTCATTAGCCAAAACATTCTTGACCTTCTTCCAATTACCCATCCGCCATGACAATGGTCTAGAACTACTGTCTAACTTCAAACAAACCTCAGCCACACACATCGCTGACCACATTCATGAGTGGCGTAG